>VZZY01020315.1:1768-87868 GCA_013400335.1 Eurystomus gularis | reverse complement strand
ACCATCCAGCCAATTCATTATCCATCAGTCTACCCCTCAAATCCGTGTCTCTCCAATTTAGAGAGAAGGATGTGTTGGGAGATCATGTCAAAGGCCTTGCAGAAGTTCAGATAGATGACATCCATTGCTTGTGCCTTGTCCACTGATGTAGTCACTCTATTGTAGAAGGCCACTAGGTTGGTCAGGCAGGACTTGCCCTTAGTAAAGCCACGATGGCTGTCTCAAATCGCCTCCCCATCCTTCATGTGCCTTATCAGAGCTTCTAAGAGGATCTATTCCATGATCTTGCCAGGCACAGAGGTGAGGCTGACAGTTCAGTAGTTTCCAGGCTTCCCCTTTCTACCCTTTTTAAAATTGGGTGCAATGTTTCCCTTCTTCCAGGCACCAGGGATTTCACCTGACTGCCATGACTTCTCAAATATGGAGAGTAGCCTGGCAACTGCATCAGCCAATTTCCTCAGGACTTGGGGATGCATCTTGTCAGGTCCCATAGACTTGTGTACATTCAGGTTCCTCAGGTGGTCATGAACCTTGTCTTCACTTACAGTGGGAGGAACTTTGTCCCCCTGGTCCCCATCTTGTGGTGCTTCAGCTCAGGAGATGTGAGTGGAAAGCCTGCCAGTGAAGTCCGGAGGCAAAAAAGTTGTTGAGAACCTCAACCTTCTCCTTGTCTGTTGTTACAAGTTCTACATTCTTGCTTCACTTTCTTTAACCTTCCTTTTCTGGTTGACATACCTATAGAAGGCCTTCTTGCTACTCTTTGCACCTCTTGCCAAGTTCAGCTCCAGCCGTGCCCTGGCCTTCCCGACCTCATCCCTACACACCTGGCAGTGTCCTTATACTCTCCCTAAAATATCTGTCCCTGCTTGAACTGCCTCTGCAGTTCCTTCCTGCCCTTTAGCTTGACCAGCAGGTCGCGACTCAGCCACGCTGATCTCTTCCCTTCCTTGCTTGATTTCTTACCCCTGGGGATCAAGAGCTCTTGTGTTCTAAGCAAAGCATCCTTAAAGATCTGCCATCTCTGTTCTGCTCCCTTATCCCTGAGGACCATTTCCCAGAGAGTCCTATTGACTAACTCTTTGAAGAGCTGGAAGTTTGCTTTCCTAAAATTCAGGGTCCTGACTATGCTCCTCACCTGACTCACATCCCTTAGGACTGTGAACTCCACCAGTGCATGGCCACTGAAGCCCAGGCTTCCTTCAACATTGATATCCCTGATGAGCTCACTTGCACTGATGACCATCAGATCCAGCATCTCATCCCCTCAGGCAGGGCTGTTTCCTGTCTTAAGAAGTTATTGCTGAGGCACTCCAAGAGTCTCCTGGATTGTCTACAGCTCACTGTGTTACTTTCCCAGCAGGTGTCGGGGTGGTTGAAATCCCCCAAAAGGACAAGAGCCTGTGAGCATGATACCTCCTGTAGGTGGAGTAAGAAGGCCTGTAGTAGACACCAACCACAGGATTCCCCTTGTTGCCTCGGTCTTTAATTCCTATCCATTAGCTTTCAGCTTACTCTTGGCTATTCTTTAGGGACATCTCATTGCACTCTATCCATTTCTTAACTGAGAGGGCAACACCTTCCCCCCGTCCTTCCTCTCCTGTCCCTTCTGAACACCTTGTAGCCATCGATGGCAACACTCCAGTCACAGTATTTGTCCCACCAAGTTTCAGCAATGGCCACTGTGTCATAGCTTTCCAGCTGCATGGTATCTTCCAGCTCCTCCTGTTTGTTGGCCATACTGCATGCATTTGTGTAGAGGCACCTCAGCTGGGCTGGCTGCCTTGTCACCATAGAGGAACACCCCTTAACTCCTTTGAGGTGTTTCACAGATGTTTCCCTGTTGGCTCCTACTAGTTCCGGAGCTCCTGGCTCATGTCTGTAAGAAATTGAATGTGCTTCAGTGTCCCCAGCATGCCTCGGGGCAACAGGTTGAAGGCCCTTACTAGCACCCTGTCCCTGTAATCCTGATGTGTCATCCCACAGCTTTTCAGAGACAAGCCTGATATTATTATCCCCTTCCCCCTTCACAGTTTAAAACCCTGTCAATCAGCCCCACAATCTCTTGAGCAAAGACCCTCTTTCCTCTATTAGAAAGGTGTCTCCCATTTGAGGCCAGTGAGTCTGGTGCTGTGTATGCCATCCCACTGTCAAAAAAACCAAAATTGTGGCAGTAACACCAGCCATGGAGCCACATATGAATAGACTGGATCTGTCTGTTCCTTCCAGTGTCGCTGCCTGCAATTGGAAGGAGAAAAGAAAAAATAACCTATGCCCCAGACTCCCTCATCATCCACCCCAGGGCCCTGAAGTCTCTTTTGATGGCTTTTGGACTACAAGTTGCAGTTTCCTCTCTACCTACATGGTAGATCAGTAATATGTAATAGTCTGAGGACTGTACCAGACCAGGGAGTTTCCTGGTGATGTCTCTGACCCGGGCCCCAGGGAGGCAGCGGGCTTCCTTGTGGGATGGATCTGGCCAGCATATGAGGCCCTCTATTCCCCTCAAAAGTGAATCACCCACACCAACTACCCTCTTTTTTTTTCTTAACAGAAGCAGTCCTAGTGTTTGAGGCTGGCTGACTCACCCTAGGCAATCCCTCAGATGGACCTTCATCTACATCCTCATTTGCCTGGCCCTCAAGTTCCAGAGCGCCATACCTGTTGTGTAAGGACAACTGGGAAGGTGAGGGAGGCCGGAAGGGAACTCACTTGCCTCCCCGAGCAGGGACCTGCTTCCATTGTCCCTGTCCCTTAGGTCCTCTCCTTCTACCTGGTGGCAAGAGGGGAGGAGATCCTCTGCTTCTTGTGGACCCTCTATCTGCTGCCATTGCCTCAGGATGTGGCTCCACCAATCTATCCCCCTATCACACTCCCTGATACTCCTTAAGATTTCCTTTGTTGTTACATTGTCTTATGTTGCGTTATGTAAGGGGAGAACAGCATTTCGTGTTACATCTCCAGCCACTGTCCAAATATAGTCAGTATGTTCTTTCTTAATATATGGATATGTGCTAAAGTAGCAACTAAAAGGTGCAATCAGGGCCAGGCTATTGCATCATGCACTGTGAACAATCAAAGTAGGGGACAACCTTGAAGTTTTCTGCAAGATGTTAGGGCTTATCATCAGGGATGATGAAAGCAACAAGGAAAGGGCAGACAGTCCAGATGTACCAGGCATTTGATCCTGTTTTTCCCCTTACATCAAGAAATGGTAGTGCCATTGCTCATCCTGGAAGATAGCACAGCTTCTCGCTCCAGCTGAAGTCTTCCTAAGCACTTTGGTGCCTGTATTGCACAAGGAAAGAGGCAAGATGGGAGTCAGGATAAGGCTCCACCTACAGTTGAACATAATTCTCAAAGGTGAAATGCTGAGCAACTCAACCACATCTCAGCTGCACCCAGAGCAGGGCTCTGTGTCACACAGCACACAGGAAGCCCAGGGGGGATGGGGCAGCACTGCCCCTTGGGACATGGTGCCCTGTCCTCCTTGCACAGTCCCCCAGCATCATCAAGGTGCTGCAGGTATGCTGGGGTGTGTGTCAACATGAGGAAAAGGAGTCGCAGAGGAAAGACAACACTAGCCCTGCCATACTTTGTTTCAGGCCAGATAGCAGCCCTGGAGGGGACTGCAGACCCTAGCCTCTCCTAGGGCTTCACCCCTGCCTGCCTAGCCTCACTGATCCCATGCAGCTCCAAAATCAGCTCCAAGACCAAGATGCTGGAGATGCCCAGGGAATTTGGCCCCTATCGTGCCATTTAAGATGGTAGAGCAACAGATCACTGGTGTAACACATGGGTGTGATGTTTGCTGACACCTGCTCTCCTGCCAGCACACTACCTCTGGTACCAGACCACCCTGGAGCCATCTCCCTCCTCTACTCCCCCTCGGCTAGCAGCAGCAAGGCCAAGCAGCCAGCAAAGCACTGCAGCACAGCGTGCCATTAGCTTGCATGTGCAGCAGAGACTTTCCTTGTTTCGGTTTACACACATCACACCTCCAGAAATCTCCTTGGCAGTTGGTATAGACTTTTTAACACCTCCAAAACCTCGGACTGCAACTGCTCTGAATCTATTGGCTTTAAAGGTTTGCCTGATCTCATGTCAAGTGTGTGACAGTGCTGAGCTTTCTCAGGTCCCTCCAAACAAAAAGATCTCTATAACCCAAACTCTTACCTCACAGCTGAATAGAGTTTAACCCCAAGCTAATGAATCACAGAATCATAGAATGTGTTGGGTTGGAAGGAACCTCTAAAGGTCATCTAGTCCAAGCCCCCTACAAAAAGCAGGGACACCTCTAACTAGGTCACGTTGCTCAGAACCTCATCAAGCCTGACCTTTAATGACTCCAGGGATGGGGCCTCCACCACCTCTTTGGGCAACCTGTTCCAGTGCTCAGCCACTCTCATATTAAAGAACTTCTTCCTAATGTCTAACCTAAATCTACCCTATTCTAGCTTAAAACCATTACCCCTTGTCCTGTCGCTACAGGCCCTTGAGAACAGATCCACCCCCACCTTCCTATAGGCCCCTTTCAGGTATTGAAAGGTCACTGTAAGGGCCCCTCAGAGCCTTCTCTTCTCCAGGCTGAGCAACGGCAGCTCTCTCAGCCTGTCTTCACAGGAGAGGTGCTTCAGCCCTTTAATCATTTTCATAGCTCTCCTCTGGACATGGTCCAACAGGTCCACGTCCTTCTTGTGTTGGGGGCTCCAGAGCTGGATGCAGTATTCTAGGTGAGGTCTCACCAGGGCAGAGTAGAGGGGCAGAGTCACCTCTCTTGCTCTGCTGGCCACAGTTTTTTTGATGCAGCCTAGGATGCCATTGTGTTGGACTGCCATTGTGCTCATGTCCAGCTTTTCATCTACTAGTACCCTCAAGTCTTTTTCCACAAGGCTGCTCTCTAGCATGTCCTGTCCCAGCCTATATTGATACCACTGGTTGCCCTAGCCCAGGTGCAGGACCCTGCACTTGGCCTTGTTGAACCCCATGAGGTTCGCCTGGGCCCACCTCTCCAGTCTGTCCAGGTCCCACCAGATGGCATCCCGTTCCTCTGGCATATCAACTGCACCCCCCAGCTTGGTGTCATCAGCAAACTTGCTGCAGATGCACTCAATGCCACTGTCAATATTATTAATGAAGATACCAAACAACACTGGTCCCAGTATGGACCCCTGAGGGACACCACTTGTCACCTTTTTCCATCTAGACATTGAGCCACAGAAAAGCATCCACTTTTCTGGATGCGACTGAATGTTATAGTGAAACTGGAAACCAGGTGACTTTTGCATGGATTCATTCAAAATTATCTGTACAGCACCCATTACTTGTAGCTGTTCCATAAAGCGTGACGTTATACTTTGGATTTATCCACTGCTAAGTGAAGGGTATGTGAAATGAAAATGTACTATTAAGAGCAGCTTTTAAAATATCTTTTTAGAAATTTAGCTAGTCATGAAGGATTTTTTGACAAGTGTAAAAAAGAACAACGACAGCAAAAGAGGCAGCTGGCAGCTGCCTGGATAGGAGCTGAAAAGCTGGGAAGATCACTAATGAAAGTTGGGGCAAAGAGTGAAGGGGCAGACTTTACCTAGAGAAGACAAGACGATGGAAATCCGGGACAGTTCCACAATAGCTTTTGGCAAGAGAAAAGCCAAACTTCTTCTGCATCTAGGACAAAAGACAGACTGGAAGATTTTCTTTCTGCACTTCCAGTGAAATCAGTGACTCCTTCATTCAATTGAAAGAAAACAAGCAGCAGAATGAAGACCGTAAATGAAATGTTACCCTGGGGAACCTGAGCAGTTCCATCATTCATGGCTTCACACCCTGCTTTCCTTGGGAACCACGGCCAGCATTCAGTTTTTATTGAAATGCCTCTGGAGCTGGAGGGTAGCACAAAGAGAGAACTCTTCAGATGGAATATGAATTGTTTTAAGTGACAGCAGCGTCCTTCATTTTGAGTGAGAGGCATTGGAAGGTGGTGTGGGCTTTCTTTCTGTTCAAGAAATACCGGTTGATCCTGCAGTGCAGGGTATCTTGTGCAGCAGTACATCATTGAGGAATCCTATTCAGAGGCACAACTGAAGTATCTTGAGCAAACAGCATCGAGGGGTTTACCGTAACTGCTTATTTGCCTGGGCTGATGGTGTGTCTCAGACGTTGTGCTATGCTCGCTGTTTTGCTTTGCTTTACCAATCCTAAAACACCCATTTGGATGAGAAACGGGACTGCACCCTTGTGCAGCTCGTGAGAGGTGTTCCTGCGTGTTGTAACACAAACATCTTCGGCACAGGACAGCTGCTGGTGGGCCCTGGGACCATGCTCAAGCCATGCCGCAGAGGGGCTGCTGTACAGCAAGGAATGAGGGAGAAGAGGGCAGGAAGACTTGATGCTGATATGGAGACTCAGAGTCTCAGAGTGGGAGAGCTGGAGCTGGGGGCAGGGATTGGGACTCCATCCCCACAACGGATTATATTGATGTCACCTGGTTGCACTGACAAAAAAGAGCCAGACTGCTCTCTGCACTTCCTTCCACAGAGGCAACCCATGAGATTTCATTCCTGTGAGGATAGGGAGCAGTTTCACCTCAGCAGGCACATCCCTGAGTGTGTTTCTGAGACCCGAAGGCTGTGGTGGGCTGCCAGCTGCTTTTCCATGCCTCCACAGCCAGCTCCAGCCTATGGCTCTATTTGCACAGGTGGCATCTGCTGTGCTGCAGCCCTGCTAGCCAGATGTCAGCTTTTAGGTGGTGTCCTGGAAAACAACCATGTTCTGGCTCATACACAGTTGAGGGACCAACATGTCTTTCTACAAGCACACACAGGGAGCATGATTTCATGGGAGATCTGTGCCCTGCCAGCTTGCTCTCTGCCAGCAGCACTGTGCCAAGGGCCCCCCTCTGGTCAGCCTCCAGGGAAAGGCAGGAGGCACAAGAAACTCTCAGAGGACAGGCAGAGAAGTACAGATATTTTTTTCAAAGGCTTTAAGATGGGACTGGCTATCAGGGGCCATTAGAAAGACATGGTGCTGGGCTATACAAAGAGGTCTATACGAGGGGTAAAGGCAAACCCCAAATGCCTGGCAGTGATGCAGCCAGATTTTGGCTTCCACATAAACTTGCATTTCATCTCAGACACAGCCAGAAAGCAGGAGAGCCCAAAGGTGAGCATAACTAACTCCTCCTAGGAGGGTGCTCTCCTCATTTAAGACCTCACACGGATGGACACTGACCTTTAGCCCCAACCCCTCTGCCAGCACGGCTCATGCCATCATGGGAACAGTGTCTCTGGGCCACTGCTGAGGAGCATGAGAAATGTTCTTGCATACATCCATGCCCCAGGTGTAGAAACCCTCCTCTGCCTTTCTACCAGCTGCTGCAGAGCAAAACCATGATATGAATGCACAGGATCTGGCTCAGTACATGCTAGACAAAGCAAGACAGCTCCCTCAGCCCTGTGCCCACACAAAAAGTCATTATCAAGCACTAGATTGGCTCTGAGATGCTCTCTCAGTGCTCTCGAGAAAAATCAAGCTTGCTGGACATGAGGCTTGGGACACTGACACCTGCATAGCAGGAGGCACCCATGTGGTTTCCCTTTGGAGACAGAAGATCTCCCTATCTCCCTGTCTCATGTGTAGCTTGTGTCCTGAACAGCTAAACCAGGCTCTTCACACAGCTACAAAAACATGTGCTTTGCTTATCTGCCCCTGCTCTCTGTTTCTTCTCCTAACTCATATCTTGCAAGTTTAAGGCACTTGTTCTCCTGAGGCCAGATTTCTTACCTTTTATATTTCCTCTCCTTGCAGAGGACATGAGAAAAATGTGTCTCCTCTGTGCTCTGCTTGGATTGCTGTCCCCAGATCTCCTTTGGAAGAGCAGCCCACGTGGTTTAACCACCCTCCATCATCCCTGCTCAGAGTGACATACCCTGACATCCTATAGCCAATTAAGCCTACACTGAGGCATGGCATGACAAAGCGGCTCCACCATCTCAGCCTCTGTGCAAGAGTTACACAGACAGGGAGATTTCCCAAGTCATCATGGTCAGCTTTAGAATCATAGAATCATTTAGGTTGGAAAAGACCCTCAAGATCATAGAACACAACCATCAGCCTAGCATTGCCAAGTCCGCCACTAAACCAGGTCCCTAATCACTGCACCTACAGATCTTTTAAATACATCCAGGGATGGTGATTCAACCACTTCCCTGGGCAGCTTATTCCAGTGCTTGACAAACCTTTCTGTGAAGAATTTTTTCCTAATACCCAACCTAAAATTCTCCTGGCACAACCTGAGGCCCTTTCCTCTTGTCCTATTGCTTGTTACTTGGGAAGAGAGACTTGACACTCACCTCTCTACAACCTCCTTTCAGATAGTTGTAGAAGGTGATAAGATCTCCCCTGAACCTCCTTTCTCCACACTAAACCCCAGTTCCCACAGCCGCCCCTCCTAAAACTTTTTCTCTAGAACCTTCATCAGCTTCATTGCCCTTCTTTGGACACGCTCCAGCACCTCAATGTCTTTCTTGCAGCAAGGGCCCCAAAACTGGACATAGTATTTGATATGATCAGAGCTTTGATATGGGCTTCTCACTGTCTTCCTCCACAAGGACCATCCATGGGCATTTGGGAATTGCAGTAATTAAACTCACTTTGGAGGTAACCTGTTAAGACTTTATATAGTTCAGCGGTTCCAAAAATAGTAGCTTTCTAGAATAAGCCGCTGCCTGAGCATGATTGGCCATATCCGAGCCATTTTAACTTATTAGCACTGAGCCGATTATGTGCTGAAGGATGTGCATTAGCCACACAAGCCAGCATTCAAACTCACTGATTTCCACATCGAAGTGTTGAAACTTTACGGTCTCTAATTGATGAGTGGGAGTTCCTGAAGGATGTCAAGTGTTACCTTTGTTTTACTGTGAGTCACTATCAATGTTGGCAAGCATAATAAAAGCAGAGGAATGCATTAGGCACAAAATATTGTACTTCTTGCAGCAAAAGACACTAATCATGGGGATTGAGATGTTATACTGCCTGTGCAGACTGATGTCCTGGCAATTTGATTGCTTTACTGCAAAGTGCTGTATCTCACAGCTTGGCATGTCTATGTATATCTCACTTGGTCATGCATTTTTGAGGGCAATATTTAGCATTACAAGTAACAGAATCACACTGAGTTTTCCACTTACCTTTGGATGGGGACAGTAAAGCCACATACATAAATTTTGAAGTATGTGTATGTTCAGAGGTATCTGCCTACCCCATCTCTACAGTGAGCAAACTGTAGTGGTTTCCTTGCTTCAACAGAAAGTCATTTGAGGGATTGACTTCCCTAAAATACATCACACAGCTGAATATGAGCCCTTTTCTACAGCAATATTTTAACCTGTGTTGTAACTAGATTGGTGTTCTCTGCATGGGCAAGTTGGAGGGATACATAGGGCTTATGCCAGTGTCTCACACGCATACAATGTGATTCCTGCCATGCATGGCTGAACTGGCAAAGACCCTGCACTTACAAGACCTGGGCTTATTAGCTGTCCTGGTGACTGGGGAGGCTAAATCTACAGAACCACAAGCAACATTTCCTCCGAATGTCTCTCTTTTTTTTTTTCTTCTTTCCCTATGAGCTGAAATTGTCAGACTGCCATTGACTCCTGCAGGAGACTTGGATGATAGACTCCTTTACATTCCTTTGCAAACCCTACTTACAATGAATGTTCTTCTGACATGAAACCTGACCCAATTGTCTCCCTCTGAACAGTCAGTGCTCATGCAAAAAGGACTAATCAGTGATTCTGCCAGTGTTTTCCATCAAGTGTCAAAAGTCCCGAGCAGATGATTGGGTAGCTTCAGTCTGTAATAAATGTTTTGCTCACCAGTAGAGAGTCTAACAAGTAATAAAGCACTGAACATAAATCCTCTTCAGCCAGAGCATCAATATTTAAGAATATCAATGTTTAATGCTGTCATTTTAATTTCATTGTATGCATTGATTTATTCCAGCATGCAGGAACAAAATCAGAAACTAATTTAGCTAATGAGTTCAGTTAAGCTTTTCTTTAAAAAAGGCATTGGAAAGAAGTTAGAGGAGGTCTGATACTTTAAAGCTGTTCATTTTCAAAGGAAGAACAAGCTGCATTCAGAAGAGGAGGTGTTTTGATCAAATCATAGGCAGCTGTCAGGGGCATTTAGGGACACATGGAAGAGTTTAAATTTTTTTTTTACATAAGCTACAAAGATTTGACATGAATGAATGAGTTGATTAAAATCCCCACACTCTCTTTGCAGACACTGGCGCTGAGCTACCAGTACAGTGATAGTAGTTAATCTCCAATTACATCTATTTTAAAAGTCAATTTTAAACATATGTTCAGTGCTGATATATTTCTCTGTAGGTGGCTTTTTTTGAGCACAGTCTGTAGTTTACAGCATCTCAGCCAATTTCCCTCTGGGATATCAGTTTTCAAGTTTCTCGTCTTGGTTGGGAAATTAAAACTCCTCAGACAAACACGCTGACATTCAGAAATCATGTCTGGATCATTTTTAGTATAACACAAGCCCATGTGAAAGCAGGAGCTAGACAAGGAAAGACCAGGTGCAGCTACATCCTACCTTGTTATGAATATCAGGAAAAAATAATTTCTGTTCCAAATAAGCGCAAAGTAGCCTGTCCTTTAACTATATACCAGAAGCTACATTTTTGCAGACTCACTTTGGAGTCAAATCCCTTTTCTGGAGACAGGTAGCATGTACCTGGGAAAGTATGGGACCTAGGAGCCAGCTGGCCTTTGTCCCATCCCCATCTTCCCTTCTTTCCCTCCACCTAATGTCCAGACATTTTGACATCTGTATGAGGGTAGGAAGGGGCAGGTCCTGGCCATACCTCAAGTGCAAGGTCTATTTAAGATGGGTTGGAGTAGGGAAACAAACCAGTAGTTAGGGAGCAGCTGGAGCTGGCTGGGGGCTGAGAGATGGGAAGAAGCTCTCTCCCTGGCTTCGAGTGCTGAGTTTGCCAAGGTGTATAGTGGGTCTGGCTGAGCCGATTTTCCCCATAGCACCACTCATGGTGCAGTGTTTTGTACTGGGAGCTAGAAGAGTGTTGATAACTCAACCCTGTTGTGACTACTGCTGAGCAGCACTAGTTGGCTCTTTCCAACCCAAAGAGGGTGGTGATTATTGAAATACAGAATGTGCTCTGGAAGAGCCTAGGGGGCTGGAACTGGTTCATATATGCCCATGAAAGGGGGACAAAGTATGGTGAGGGGAAATACTGAAACCCGTGGGGAGAGGACTCCTTGAGAACAAATGCCCTCCTGCAGTCTGCTGGGGAATAATTGCTGCAGACAGCACAGAGCAGCTAAATATTTTGAGCCTGTTTTTTTCTGGCAGTTAACCGAGAGAGCAATAAACAGAGTAAGTTCTTAAGTATAAGTTCAGGAGAGCCTCAAAGATAGTGATAACAAGACTTTTATCTGAGCATTGCTTAAGCAATCTCTTGTTACCCAGTCCAACTGAGACATGAACAACTGTTACCCAAAATAAACCTACCACCCATTTTCTATGTTCTTCTATGTGTTATGATTTTTAGCATGCCTCTTCATTTTTACACTTTGACTGTTTGTGTTTTACCCAGAACAATAGTTTTAGGCTGCTGCTATCTTTTTTATTAGGCTTTCATATGCATTATGTTTTGCCTAAAGTGTGATTTAAGCTCCCATACATACCAGTAAATGAAATTAAAAGGAGAGAATAAATAAGATTTCAATTGCAGATAATGAATCATGAATGATGTATGTGCTCTCAATTGTGCTCTTAAGGAAAGTCATCACAGAAGCTATCCCAATGGATTTTCAGGAGAATGTACCCCAAAGCAGTAAACAGCTTTTCCATTAATGTGTATTCATTATAAATAGAAGTCCTATGCAGGAATTATTTTTTTCACTACCATTTTTCTCCCTTGAAGAAACAGGAATTATAATTCATATGACCCACACCAAGACAGGGAGACAAAGCTGGATAACTTTTAGCTCTTACTCAGACACTTCTGGGGATTTCCATTTTCCATAACCATGCCCGAAATGCTATGTTATGGTGCATAACCAGTGGCAGCTCCACCCTCTGGTGTCTAGGACTACTTTAACAGAAATTTTTTAAAAATACTCAAATTCCTCCTTTTTTTTTTAATTTTAAATAAAGTCAGATGAAGATAAGGTAGAAGTGAAGAAGAAATACTGGTGAGTCTATTTTTGTCATAAAGCTACAGAGACAGAGAAGTACATTTTACTGGGTACGGCCCCGGAGTTGGGGTCAGTGCCTTTGCCCTGCAGCAAACCTGCCACATTTGTGATCTTAAGCACATCTTTCTCTGCCTGCTATGGTTTCCCTGCCAGTATTGCTCTATCTTCTCTATTTATTCTGTAAGTCCTATGGAGCTGGGGTTCTCTCTTCTCATTTGCTTGTACATGGTATGATATTGCTAAGCACTAGTAAGCCCCTATACCTTCACTTGAGTTCAGCATTGGATCTCTGCCTGTGAAAGCCTCATGTCAAGGTATAAATTTGGTACCAAAATTAAAAGCTAGGCTTTGATCATCTTAAAGTTAAGTTCTTCTCCCTCCCAAACCCTCTATCTTCAGCAAGAAAAACAGCCCTGTTACTGAAGCTCCTCTAAATTGCTTTTGTTCTTAGCTCTATCAACAATTTCATATGTGATCCTGGGGCTCCTTCCTAGTGTCACAGGGGGGATGTGGATCCTGGTGGAGGAGTTTATCAGGGCACAGTGAAGGACCCATGTGGGTGTTGTATTCACTGCCATTTTGTAGTTCCTCCTAGGGATTGAGTCAGGGGAGACAGATCCCAAGAAATACTTGTAGAATACCTTTTACCAAGGAAACTGTTATCATTAATAGAACCCAACCTATAACTATCAATAGCAGGCACCTATTCAGGCAATATGCTCAATTTCTACCTCCACTCTCATGGATGACACCTCCATGTGCAGCTGCATGGCTGGGACATGGGAGGGGAGGCATCAGCAGCAGCACTTCACGCAGGAGCAGGAGATCATCCTGACATGCCATGGCTTCTGTGTGGGTGTTCGAGCATATCCTCCAGAGCTGCCTACTCACATCAGGTGTATATATATGGTCTTTGCCTGCATGTATCAGCTGCTTCCTTCATGGAGGTGGCCTGAGACATGCAGCCAGCATGTGGGATGGCCTTGGACACTGTCAGGTGATTCTGAATGTCCCAAGTTTCTCAGCTCTCACAGATTCAGCAGGACCACTAGTATCCAGGGTTTTCACACCTTTCTCAGCTCACATGTTTCCTCTCCTGGACCTGCTGTTTTCTGGCAACTCTTTCCCCATCCACACCCACAAGTACCTACAGGTCCCCCTCACACAAGCCCACACAGAAGAGGTGTTCAGGATGTTTTGTGCCTCAGCACTTCCCCAGTTCATGCAGCTGTTCAAAACTCTGAGGACCTCTAAAATGAAGTGACACACTTTTATTTGAAGAAACACTTCTTATTATAACTCCCTTTATAGAAGTGAAGCATATCCTGAGGTGGAATTTATAACACATTCATGTTGGTATCTTTGCTTTTACATCCTCTGGGGCGTAAGACTCTGCCTACAGTGGAAAGAAGGAAAGAAAAGAAGTCTTTTGCTGTAGGAAACAAACAAAAGAAATATGATGATTTTTCCAGTCCCTTTGCAAAAATTGTGGAATGAAATTTTATATGCAATAGAGAATATGTTGGGTATTTGCAAGAAAGATTGCATATACTTTTGCTTAGTCACTTGTAATAAATGTTACCAAATGCATTCATGAGAGTGTAAATTTTTTTGCAAATATTTTTTTCCATTCAGAGTTTTCTTTTACTTTCAGTGCATCCAGTTTCTAAGCACCCTGGCAACCAGAGACATGGAAATGTGTTCTCTGTGTAAATCAAGGGTATTTGCTTATGGTGACAAACTTACCAGTTTAATACTTGTTTGTGATTTTTGAGCTTCCTTGGACTGTATCTGTGGTTTATTCATTCTTAACCACCCCTTCTCTGGCTTGCACTCCTGGGCTGCTCATGGAGGCCAGGGCTATAATCTCTGCCCTGAGCCTGCAAGCCCCAGCTGCTCCATGAAGGGAATTTCTTCTGAACACATTGGATTTGTTTAGGAAACTACCAAGGCAACCAACACACATCTTTCCTGAAGGACAGGTGGAGCTGCAAAGCTGTAGAAATATGGAAGTTTCACACATGGAGCCAGCGCCAGCAACATACGTGTTCACCACCCAACCATTTGTGCTAGGAAGCCTGTGCTGTCCTAATACCACAGTGAGGGGCCTCCCCAACACTGGTTAGTCACCAGGTCTTTGGCTTTCCTCTCTGTTTTTTTATTCCCTTGCACTGGCCCTTCTCAGAGCAGTCTGCATCCATGGCCATGCAGGGAAGCAAAAAAGGGATGGCAAAATGTATTACTGTCAGCCATCCTGACTCTTGCATTTCAGCGGAGGCTTCGTCTGCCAAGATGAGGCAAGACTAGGAGTACTGTATCACACAGGACTGATTATAAGAAGAACAGAAAGAAATTGTATTTGTCATAGATGGGCATTTTTTGTGGTGGCGACTTCACAATAGACACTTTTTTCCCCATTCACATCCAGTCACGTGGAAAAGAGATACTCATGTCTAACAATAATGGAGGAATTTATTTATATCAGATTAATTTAGGAAATCATTAGTGACTTGAAAATGTGACTCATACTGATGCCCAGGAACCATGGTCAGAGCAGAATACCAGCATCTTCAAAAACAGGGGATTAAAAAATAAACTCATCCTTGCTGGGTAATTTCCCTCAGGCTTTCACATGTGAAATTTTAAAGTATAAAAAAAGTTTCTTCTAAATAATTGGTGAAAAGAATTTATGAAACGATATATGTTTATATAGAAAGAGTGTGTTACAATGAAAAGAAGATCAAGAAAGTATATATAAAGAAAATATAGAAAATTTAAAGAAATTCTGCCAAGATGACTGGGAATACTCAGATGTTTATGGGGCTTTCCAACAACATCACCTTTGCTTGAAGTTAAGCACATGCTTAAGTTTTTTGCCAAATGGAGGCCTAAGTAGTATTGACTCAATATTGGCTGGAGCTTAAAAACTGCCATCTGCATGGCACACGTTCCTACACACCTCTTTCTCCCTTTTCTCTCTTTGTAGCCACGGGTTAGCCGCAGTGAGCCCTGTGTCTAAAAACCCACCAGGTGACCACAGTAAATAGGCAGACGTGGATCACTGGGTCTCCACAGGTTTTTATTCATCCCCAGAAAGAACTTTGCAGCTCACTTGTATTGATAAGTAATCACCAGGGTCACCGATAGATGGGAAGTGGATAGCTTCACAGACACTGAAAAGCATTACTGTAGATAAGATTTCTGTAAGCCATTATTTCCTTTTTAATAGCTTGCTCAACATTTTATTACAATGAAAAGGTTCACCACTCAGCAATAATAAGATATAATTAACTCTTGTTACCCGTGTGGCACAGACAGTAAATATTATGTGGCATCCTTATGTTTCTAGATGACAAGCAGATTTAGAGATTTGAACTGGTTGAAATACTGTTTCTATCTCTGATTGCATTAGCTTAGAGTCCTGGAAGATGTGTTGCAGATGTGCTATGCTAATAGGATTATTTTATAGAAGTGCAGACAGATTTTAGGAGCAATACTCTGATTAAGCAGTTTGCTGTTTCCATGAAGCTTTTTTTGCTATTATTATTTCCATCTGAATTAATGGTTCTTTGGTCTTACATTAGTTTCGTCCAGTTGTCATAGATCACAAGAGAGTTGTCATTTACTGGCAAGTGATCATTTACTCATTTCCAGGCCTCTTTACATATTCATGCTGATTCAAAGGAAACACAATGAATGCTGTAGGTGGAATCTTGGTAGACTCAGTGAGGAGCATGTCAAAAGTGATTAACGCAGTTTATAGAGACGTCCAATTTTCACACACACGTACACATATATACATGAAGTGTGTATTTTATATATTTGTTATTTATGTGTGTGTGCCTGTATCAACACAACTGTGATGCACATGCTAATATTAAAGATTCAGAATACAGCTGAAGAGTGTAAAGGCTGACATTTCTTGTTTCTATTTCATTTTGAAGCTGATGGCTGGATGAGCATGACTTTTCCTTTTAGTTTGCATTTATCCCCAAAGCATATTAAAAAGACAGTTTCCCTTCATTTCTACTTTCAACGTGTCTGGTGCCCTCAAGTGAAACCACTGACTCATGCTCCTTCAAAAGCTTCTGGTGATCGTTAATTCAGGAAACTAGATGTAAGAGAAAATATTTGGCTTTGCTGTCTTGGAACAAGTTAAAATAAAAATCCTCTGCCATAGGATTGTCTTCTCATAATACATTCCAAAGACTGATTTTCTTTTTATTGGTTGGCCTGCAACATGTTGTAGCCAAGTATTTTTCCCTATGTCTACTTTGTGGAATTAGAGCGAAGCTGCTATATCTTAAACACCATGTCAGACACACCTCAGAGGTGGCTGCTGCAAAACACTTCTGCAGGGAAGCCAGACAGATCATGTCTTCCAAGTCATACTTGATCTCCTTGATTTTCATCATTCATTTCCCAGATCTTTGCCAGAATTGAGAAACTGAAATACGCCTTTCACATTCCAAGATTACTCTAAGGAAAAAATAATTGACAGAAGCTGAAAAAATACTTTATTATTTTTAGTACAATGAAAAATACTTTAATGTCCTATTTTTTATGCCGGTTGCAATAGCACAGTGGTTGAAGTGTTGCAGTGTCTCTTACTGTGACCTGTGGTTTTCAGTTTGTCCTGTCCTCCTGTATACGAGAAAAAGAGATTAACAAGGAACAACTAAAAATTATCCTTAATTCAAAGTTTTTGCCTATCATTTTCATAGAAGGTTTCCCTTGTAAATCCTACACAACCTCTTACTTATTTGTAGCAGAAGCATCTTTCCCTCTCCTACTAAGGCCAGTAATAGAGTGGTAATTGAGAATTCCCCTCCTAAAACAAAAATGCCCTGAATATCCCATCCCATGTATTGTCTCATGAAAGTTTGTTTCAAAAAAATAATTAAATTTGGATTTTTAAAAAAAGTTTTAAGTTCTTCTCATCCACCCCCCCTCCTTTCTTTTTCCCTATGATTTTTCTTTGTATGTATTTCTCGAACTTCAGCACCTAGCCAATTCTGCATATATGGATTGATGCTTCAGGGAGAGCTGGTAGAAAACACAATACTTTAGCTCATTATTTTTAATTCAATTAATAGAAACCAGACACCAGGCTTGAATTATCCCTCCTGCCTTTCATCATGAAGACAAGTGTCTTAAAGAGAGATGGGCCATTACATATTCTCTATGCATACACCAGAATGCCCAAAACCAGCTTCAGCAAAACATCATTGGAAAACCTATTTCTTGCAGGCTATGTTTGTTTATTGTATAACAACCCTCTCTGTAGAGTAGCTTGCTGGAATAAAATATACATAATGCAGGGGCCCCGAAAGAAGACCAATGAAAATGAACCTCTGTTTTCTCTGTCAGTATGCAGCCCATGCCTCCAAAACCTACACCTTAAATACTTAAGGAAGACATGAGATTGCAGAGTTTAAGTAGAATAATCAGTATGGCCATAGCAAAGATGTTGATTCCATTTTTTTTTTGCACATTTATTGCTTTTACTTAAAGAATTGTCTGGTTTTCCTTCCTTTATTTCCTCCCTCATGATTGAGTACTGAGAAAACCTAAGGTTTTGCCTTAAAACATTGTGTGAATGGGAATTACGTTGCCTGACTTCAGACACTGATAATCGAGATAGGGACAGCTGACCTGCTCACCACAGCTCCCTTCATGCTGCGTTGACAGGAATATTATGGAGCAATTAATTAGCCCTATTTTAAGCATTTGCTTTCAGGTAAGTGAATCAACCATTCACATGGGTGAAACTTTTTCTGTGGGGGGAACATAAATGACTAACTCAGATAGGGACACCTACACCAAATGTGGCTATTTCTTTTTGTTGGCATCTGCTGCTGTGAAAATCCCCAGTTTGGGGCAGGGACCCCTTTGGTGTGATGCAGAGTGGTCGGACATTCCTATCTTCTAGGTGACTCCTGAGCATGGAGGTCAAACAGAGGCTCAACAAAGAGACACAGAGTGTGATGCTTGACCTCCTCCTGCTAGCTAATCATTTGGGCAAAGAAAGGATCAGCTAAAACGAGAGACAGGGGAGGCAGTGAGGCTACCAGTGGAGAAGAAATAAGATGCCATGCCTTATTTTTTCGCCCTAGAAATTCAGACTTGTGTTTTTCTCCCTAGGTTGCCTTGACTGTTGGGGACGAGATTACAAAATAAATAACAGAGCAACTGGAACCATCCATGAAACAGCTGCAATGACAACAGTGGGCTACTTCCCAAGGGCTACTTGGGAAATGCAAAGGAAAACCTGGCATTGTGCTGCCAAATTTTTGTGAGACTGAAGCCATGATAGCTCACCCCAGTCGCATAATCACATCCTTCCCATCACTTACTCTTATTACACAGTGGTATGGATTTGATTATTCTGTCAGCAAATACCCTACATCCTTGAAATGGATGAGTATGACATGCTTGGAAATATGGAGAATGCCAATAGGTTAAACATAATTCACATAAAGCTAATAAAAAGAACAAAAATAATTTACATATTAATCACAGAGTTCTAATCTGCCAGAAGACAGCAGGGAAATTGATACCTCACAAGTATAGGCTGAGAAAGTAGGTTGAAGAAGGAATTTAACTCAAAGACAGGACGTGGTGTGACTTTCATCACATGCAGCCTGAATATAAAAGCTACCAATTTGGTAGGGAGAAATCCATTAGCCACAGTGCATCAGCCATTGCTGGGTACATGGAGATTCCATAGCTGTTCTGAAGAAATTCACATTGACTGGGACAAAGAGCTGCTTATACACTGCTATCCATGAGAAATCCCATATAACCTTAGCGAGACAGACACACACTACGGTCATTTTAAAAATGACTAGATAAATTACAGGGTGAGAAGTTAAAGAGCAGCTCAGAAATACTAGTTGATCTTCTTCCTGAACTTAATGATTATGGTGTCCTTTATTAGAAAGGCTCTCAAAACAGCTGTCAAGTGTTGTGGGTATGAACTCAGACACACAGTTCTGACAACTGAACATCATGTTTGTATACAGGTGTGCACACATTGTGTACATACATTGGAAACAGGATGAGCCAATATTAATGATTTTGCTTCTGGAATTAAGATTCCCAGGGAGGCTAATTACAACATACTATTGTAGTAAGCAGGTATAACCCATGGAATTATACACAGGAGTATTGTTAATACATCAACACAAGCTGCTATGTGCAGTGCACACCTCTGTAGATTATTTAGGTTTGATTGCAGAGAGATTCTGTCAATCAGCAGAATATTAATTATGCCATCATCGCACAAAAAAAAGAGGAGTCTTTCACGCACAAAAAGCAAAATTACGGAAGTTGGCCATGTTATCTGCCCTCCACTGATTCCCCTAATGCCAACAGTGTGTGGCCACTTATATTTTGAAATCTTAATTATTTCATCAGTTCCTGCCCTTGAAAAGTCATTACTGGAGCATTAGATCATGCGTTCTTACTAGTTTATGAACCTCATCTGAATTTTTAGCTAAGTTTTCCTATGGGTTCAATGTCTCAAACTACACAGCCGCTTTTTTTTTTTGCAAGCTCTGCTGAGAACAGTCTGACTGTTTCTGAGAGGGGTGGTTAAAATAGGGACCTTTGCTTATTTTGGAGGAGAATAAAAAAAATATTATGACTTTTTTTAATTGGTCCCATGCCTTGTAGGAGACTGTGAAATTTAGCAAAGGTGACACTTTCTCCCTATTTTTAAGAATATCCATGAATTTTAAGGCTTGTTTTTTCTATATGGCTACCACTACTTTTTTGACAGAAGTATGACTCCAGACCATATTTGAAATGACAATATCATCTACACAAAAGAAAATAGTCAGTCAAGAAAAAATGAGTCTGCCTGTGTTTTCTTTTGCCTAAGCGTGCACCTCATGAAACAACGGTCTTGAGGTAGAGACAGTCAGTACACAGGGAAGCAAAGAAGATGCTGAGAAGAGGCAAAGCCTACAACAAATCCAATATCCTTAGCATTAATACATAGATCCTCTGGTGTAAACAATGCACAAAGGTAGAAGGTAGAGTGTTTACTTTATACTGACTAGTATAACCATTTATTTTTTATCTATCTCAGGGACTTGAGAGCCCAGAGAGTTGGCCTTTTTGTGTGAATGTCAGCCATTCACGGTCATGACCGTGAATGATACATGAAATACACATTTTAATTTCAAGCAGAGTTTCGAGGTATATCTAGTATTGCCCCAGGTCTAGCCATAGTAACAGACATTTGAAAATCATTTTAAAAGACAATCCTGATGACTACTACTTTCCTGATACTGCTCCACCTGATCAGAGAATAAGGAAGGGGAGAAGACAGTCTGGAAGGCTGACTTTCCAACTGTCACATGCAGGGATAGGCTGGGACCCTACACATAATGGAAGTGGGTTTTACAAGGTGTACGGATATCGGCACGCACAGATGTAAGTTACATATTTCTTTTGTGCCTGCAGAATGCATAAGTAAATTCATATACTGGCAGAGGTCAAAGGAAACTACTTCAGATCCACTTATTTTGTGGTGGAATGCAGTTTGCAGGAAGGGACTAAATTAAAGACCTCCAGGTTTATTAAGGACTCCTCATGCTGAAGAATGTCACACTCTCAGGCTTTCTCACAACTCCTTTTGTGGCCTGTAATTTGGACCTATAATACAAGATAGGCCAGAGCACTTCATCCTGAGAATAGTTGTTGCTTCAGGCACTGCTGTCACAGATAACTATGGGCCAGCATGTGCTTTATTTAGTCAAATTAGGTCTGTCTGATGCTGCATAAAATCCCATTGAGACAGTTTATTTAGCATAAGCCAGGTCAGTAATTTTGGCTAAACATGCAGAAGAAGATAACAGTGGAAAAGAACAAAGTCCATCAAATCCATAGACTATGTCCAGGACTGGTTGTTTGTGGACGCTTATAAAAGACTTCAAAAAAACAGCTTGGCCAGGGTGATCCTTTTCCTAAAATATCCTCCAGCCTAAGCAGTCAGCCACTTCTTGAGCCAATATGAGGTTTAAAATTGGAGGACTAAAGTTTGCAACATTGCATTGAGATGTCTAAAAGAGATTGTTGTAATTCTGAAAAGCTGGACACAATTCTGCAGGTGTGGAAATATCTATATTTCACTAAAATTTACCCATTTAACTGACTTCAGGGTTGGGGCTCTGTAGGATTTTACACTACTCCCAAACTAAGTCCCTGAAGCAGATTCTGTCAGCACCTACAGAAATAAAAAAGGCATTTTCAAATGCTTCCTAAATCTATGGCCTCAGTCTCTCAGAAGATCTGAGAGTGGGAAGGGGAAAGAACTATGTCTGAACCCAGGAAATATTTTATTTCCTGCAAAGCAGACAGAATTTGCAGAAATGGTGACATAGCCTAGAAAGGGATGAGGGCCAACTTTTAGTGCCCTGGAGCCCTTGTCAGAGCAAGGGGGCAGATGGTCCAGTTCTCTAGGAGAAAATTTGATTTCTACCTCCTTAAGTCTAAGCACTGCAAACTGGCCCTTCTGTCAGCACAGCTGGCCAATGAAAGCCCGTAATACCTCTCCCTGGGTCTCTGAGCCCCCCTGGGGAACAGGGATATTGTCCCAAAGGCAGCAAGCTCCATGGTGTTCATGTCACTCAGTGTGAATGTACGGGATCAAGTTGCTCAGCACTAGCAACAGTGACTGGCATTGAGTCTAGAAGAGGTGGTGGTGAGAAGGCAGGAAGATGAATAGATGTACTCGACGCATCTCTTGGAAGAGCTGAAGTAGAAAGAAACAACTAATTCCTGTATCTTTTTATGCCCTGTCTGGGACCAAACAAGTATTTTGGATGGAACATTTGGCATGTAAATCAGTGCAGCCCTCAGCCAGGGTCAGCCAAGGCAGGTTCTGTTTCTGGAAATGAGAAAGGTATGCTCTGCCTCTCCGAAAAATTCTCTACAGCTGTCACTCATGGTGGAGGGAATGAGCCAAGTTGCACCAGGCAGTACACATTTTTTGAATAGTTTTAGTACCGTCAACAGCTGGTGGTTTCTGTTCACAGTCAGCAGACTGAGAGAGCTGGTCTATTTTGGATCTCTATTTACCCCCAGTCTGACTCTGGTAGACTCTCAGGCAGGGGATCTGTTCTGCCCACAAGCCTTTGGAGTAAGAAGAAACCTGTTTCCAAACCACCCAAGAAATGGAGCAAGTAGTCAAACAGAATAATCTTCTTTGTGTGCACCTGTCCTTCCTGGAAAGCTACCATCTTGCACTTCTCCAGTGTCGTCCACCTCTGAGCCTTATATCCTGTCCCGTATTCAGGGCCTGTGGTTGGAGCTTGTTTGGCCACACTTGCAAAGCTCAGACTGTTACTGAAATCTGGTAAATGAAGAACTCTCTAACACTTTGTTTAGCATTAGAAGATGAGTTTAAGTCTTCTAAATTTCACTCCATTTAGTAAAACAGAAACAAAAGGGTTGAGTGAACTTTCCCCTTTCTTTCCACAACAGTCTGCAGGTGAAGGCTGCTCCCTCCCTATGCTTGTATGTGGACTTTAACTGGCAGTAATGACACTGAGCAGACTTGGAAAAGAACTATGGGTGGAGTAGCACTGCAGCACACTCTGCATTATAAAATAACAAGATTTTCTATTAAGGTCACTTTGCCAATGGAAACCCTTCCCCTAACCTCCCACAGTCATAAAACTATGTTATCGTCTCAAGAACAAGAGACTTTCCTAGTATGGGCACCCAGAGACACGCAGTAGGCAGAAGAGGTATGCCCCACTACCAAGCCATATGTTGCCACACTATGGGAAAGCAGGACTGGTCCTCAATCCTGCAAAACCAAGAAGTATTCAGGCATTTCTGAAGAAGACAAAGCACATTTCTGAAGTAACTCATTTACTTGGAGACCTGTCTGTTTGAAGTCTGGTCTTATTCCTTCAGCTCTGCATGTCCTGAACTCTGCACCTCTAATAAGCCCTGGCACACGCAGAACTGAAGCCCAAGTCCACAGTTTGCATGGAATTACACAGCAGAAAACTGCAGCTTGCTTTGGCTGTATGAGTGCCTTAATATCTGAGAGGAGAACACGAAATAAGTTTCAGGCAGCATATGTGATTGTTCCAGTATAAACTGGGATGATCATTTCCACACAGAGCAGAATAGGTTTGATTTGATTTGACAAGGTTATTTCCAATGCGAGTGGCTTTATCTTGATAAACTTAACAGAATGAGACTGACAAAGCATTTCCCTTGAAGTAGGGTTTTCTGAAAACATCTGGGTCTTTACTTCAATCATGCTTCCTTGTCGAACGAGAAGCTTTGTTCTGCAAGCAGAGCAGATACAGTAAATATAGGAGCCAAGAGGATACTGGTCGGAGAGTGGTCAAGCCTCAGCCCAGTCTGGCACAGTTGCAGAATTTCCTGCCACCCCATGTGCCAGAAGCATCCAGGGCAGCGGGGGATGATGAGACCTGCAGGACACAGCTCCTGTTCCTCAACCCTCAGCTGTCACGGAGGCTGCAGGCAATACAGATCATGGCTGTACTGGATACATAGACTAGCATAACGGATGAGTCTCAGATGACCCTTCCTCTCCTGTTCTGAGCAGGAGTCAGCCACAGGGGGATGCTGGGCTTTGTCCCTAGGGACAGGCATGTATGATATGGTATCAATCATATGTAACATGTTTTAAGAAAGGCAGTCCCCTCTAGGAAGCTTTTCACCTAGGGCAGGAACACTTCTGATTCTGTGTCTGTTGGGTCCACACAGTGTCACCTATGGATTGCACAGGGTATAAGGCTATGGGGCATCACGTTTCACATCTGCTTTCTATTCCTGAGCCCAACAGCTTTCTCCCTGACCCACACATCTCAGAGAATGGAGCAGGTGCAGTGACCAAACTCCTGCCCCTAAAGATGACAACAGATAGACAGGGACATGCAGGTAAGGGTTGTATGAAGATGACAAAATGGCTGGTGTCTGCCAGCTCTGCTAGCCTTTTCCTGTCTCTTTTTTAATTGAACAGCTTAGATGGCATTCAGTCAGCTTGTATGTTACTTCCCAATTTTCCTGGCTATCAGTACCAAAGAGCATAAAATATTGATTCAGATTGTGCTCTACCAGGTCTTCTGGGGAAGCACACTACGGACAGGACTTTTAGAAATGCAGGTGGACTCTGCCATTGAGGTTTCTAGTTCACTTCTGCATGACAAGATGTAGAAAACAATATTTGATTATACTACAAAGGCAGTGAAACAACTCTGTCTTTGTGATCCCTGGGGGCCAGATTTGCTGCTGGGTCTAGGCAGCCCTCTGTCAGGAGCTTTGTCAGGCAGGAATGCTGCAGAAGCAAGCAGCTCCAGCCCCAGACCAGCACCTGCCAGGAAGGAGGTGTTTGAGGAGCTGGAAATAGGATTGTCTTATTTTCGTAGCCGAGGAGACCCAACAAGTGAGCTTAGCTGCTACCTTCTGTTGGAAGGAGGTGTAGTAAACTGCTGGCCCTTCACTAGCTGACCTAAGCCAAGCCCTTGTGCTAACAGTGGCAGATTTTAAAAACAATTAATTCTGATTGGGAATATAGTTATACAATAAAGTGTGTAAGACCTGGCAACATTGCCTGTGTGTTTCTTATAAAACTCAAATAAAATTGAGAGAATTTCAGTGTATCATCTGAAAAACCTTCCTGAGCCCCATCTGGTACTTCAAAACAGCATCTCTGAGTACTTATAGCTGTGGGTCTTCCTGAAGGAGCTCCCTTCTCAGCAGCATCCCACCACGGGGCAGGAGGCAGAGCAGCACTGCTCACCACATCCTACAAGCAAGGCAGTGGCACGGACAGGCAGCCAGCTACTCATCTGTTGCTAAGGGAACATGGGGAGACGAGCTATAATTATACCAACAAAGTGTGAGAGACAGCCAGAGAGAGAGAGATGTGAAATGGGCATCCGTGACAGTTTCTTCTTTATTTTTATTTCATTTACTGCTTTGTAAACCACCAACAGAAGGCATCCAAAACATATCACGTGTTGGCAGATGGCTTAAATGTAAGTGGGCCCTTTTGTGCAAAACCATCAGCATCTTCCTGAAAAATAATGGGATGAGAAAAAGTGGTAAACTGCAAAATTTATCCCCATCACCAGCACCTCCCCAGATGAAACACACAGAATTGTGCTGTTTCAGCCAGGGCTTTCCTAGGGATGAAACCTCTTGGGGTGGCAGAACAGCCTGGAAATGCTATTGCACTCCTCACCCCACTGTGAGAGCCCATAGTTTGGTGCAGGCAACCTGTCCTGCTCTGGCCATGGGAGTCTGGGACAGTCTCACACCATGGTCCCAGCTGGTGCTTAGGCTTCAGAGGTGAAGGAGAGCGATCAGATCACACCACGGTGCTTCGACCTGTTGCTGTCTCACCAGGGAATGCAGCGCAGCCTTCCACTTCATTGAATAAACAATTAAGTTCCCAGTGTTTTAAATAATTATTCAGCAATCTTTACAACAACATGCTTATTCTTTGACCTAAACCACACCCTTTCTGAAAAAACACAGCCTGTTACCATAGGTCTTACCCTTCTGAACCACCTAATGCAAGTTACAGGGAGACGCTCAATCCACAGAATCACAGAATCATTATGGTCGGAAAGGACCTCCAGGGTCATCAAGTCCAACCTTTGTCCTAGCATCTCTCTAATCACTACACCATATCCTCAAGCACTGCATCTATTCGTTCTTTAAACACCTCCAGGGATGGTGACTCCACCACCTCCCTGGGCAGTCTATTCCAGTGCCTAACTACCCTCTCAGTGAAGAATTTCTTCCTAATATCTCATCTAAACCTCCCCTGATGCAACTTGAGGCCACTTCTCCTCGTCCTATCATTACTAATTTGGGAGAAGAGACCAACACCAGCCTCACTACAACCTCCTTTTAGGTAGTTGTAGAGGGCAATAAGGTCTCCTCTCAGTCTTCCCTAGACTAAACAAACCCAGTTCCCTCAGCCGTTCCTCATAGGGCATGCTCTCCAGCCCTTTCACCAGCTTCGTTGCCCTTCTCTGTACCCGCTCCAGCACCTCAATGTCCTTCTTGTACTGTGGTGACCAAAACTGGACACAGTACTCAAGGTGCGGTCTCACGAGTGCCGAGTACAGGGGCACAATCACCTCCCTACTCCTGCTGGTCACACCGTTTCTGATACAGGCCAGGATGCCGTTGGCCTTCTTGGCCACCTGGGCACACTGCTGGCTCATGTTCAGCCGGCTGTCGATCAACCCCCCCAGGTCCTTTTCCGCCAGGCAGCTCTCCAGCCACTCCTCCCCAAGCCTGTAGCGTTGCTGGGGGTTGTTGTGACCAAAGTGCATGACCCGGCACTTGGCTTTGTTAAACCTCATACAATTGACCTCAGCCCATCGCTCCAGCCTGTCCAGATCCCGCTGCAGAGCCTTCCTACCCTCAAGCAGATCGACACTTGTGCTTAATTTTGTGTCATCTGCAAATTTACTGAGGGTGCATTCAATTCCCTCGTCCAGGTCATTGATGAAGATATTAAACAAGACAGGTCCCAAAACTAAGCCCTGAGGGACACCGCTTGTGACCGGTCGCCAACTGGATTTTACTCCATTCACCACCACCCTCTGGGCTAGGCCATCCAGCCAGTTTTTAACCCAGCAAAGAGTCCTCCTGTCTAAGCCATGAGCTGCCAGCTTCTCCAGCAGAATGCTGTGGGAAACGGTGTCAAATGCCTTACTGAAGTCCAGATAGACAACATCCACCGCTTTTCCCTTATCCACTAGGCGGGTCACCTGATCATAGAAGGAGATCAGGTTGGTTAAACAGGACTTGCCCTTCATGAACCCATGTTGGCTGAGCCTGATGCCCCCGTTATCCTGCCCTTGCCATGTGATCACCCCCAAGATGAGCTGTTCCATAACCTTTCCCAGGACCGAGGTCAGGCTGACAGGCCTGTAGTTCCCCGGATCATCCTTCCTGCCCTTTTTATAGATCCAGGAACACACTGAGTCATTCTCTTGTGGGTAGGCACCTGCATTAGTAGGACAGTAGCAAAGAATGTGCTAAAAGGAAGGGAAAAAAGAGGGAGAGAGAAGTTAGAAGGTAATTACAGATATTTAACCATTAGCGGGTTTAGTAGGAGCTGCTGACTCAGAAGGCATTTCACCTCACAAAACTGGTGGTGTGATCCGCACCTTGCTAAGGTCTGAGAAGCACTTCAGCATTTGAAAGCCAAGTACAATCTCCCGCTGTATTTGTAACTATAAGGGAACAAACCACCACAGTGATTATTCCTTGTGCCCAGAAGAGGAGTAAGAGCCAGGTAATGCTGTTCACATGGCCTGAGTTCAGGGTCAGCCTTGAACAGCCAGTCTTCTCTGTGCTGCAAAGGGCAAGGCCCACAGGGTCCACCAAACTGATAGGCTGGCATATATATATATTTTTTCATAAATTCTTTGTTTTCTCTACACTAGTAAAATAGATACATTTTATCAGTACCATTCTGATACCTCTAGGTAGGGGTCAATGTCAGGGTAGTCTGCAAAAATGAAAAATAAGTACCCCTTCAAAATGTCAATATGAAACATCGATAGAGTATTTGGCCAGATCAAATCTCAGATCACTAGACACAGCCCTTCTGATCTCACCCAAATTGTAGACAGCCCTCCAATATTGCAGTATGGGTATGTGCTCAGTATACGCACATGTCTACCATCACTATGGGAAACAAAAAAGGGCAAATTCATCTCTGCTTTAACTCTGCCAAACCAGGCAGCACTGCAGCAAGGAATCTGGCCCTACATGGCTAGGCTCCATGAGAGAGCCAGGGTGCTTGCTACTGTCCGTTTCTCTTACTGTCAAACACATGTATTCGTGCACACACATTACTTAATTACTGACCTTAATGAAACATGTCAGTACAATGCAGTTCTCTCAAATTCCTTTTAACTTACCCATGCTGAATGCTTGGGGTGAAGCTATTCTAAACAGTTTGCATAATTTCATATGTGCCATTCCCAAGAAACACTATGCATTTTAAACAATATGAACTGGGCCAGAGAGTTAATGAAGTTAAACGAGGCTGGCAAATTATAGTGAACTGGACATGATTTAGCAAATATGTCCTGAAAGGACAATATTTATGAAGGCAGAGATCTAGCTGCGTGTACTGTAGGGAAGCTTTCTGCAAACAGACGACTGTGGTTCCCAGGATTTCAGCTATCAATCAATAATGTTTCATGAAAAAAGACCTTTCCCCTCTGAATGATGCCTCTACACTTTCCACCCTAAACTTTCCCTTCTCAACATGCAGGGAATTAAAGACTCCCAGTGAAAACTAATGCAACATCCTCAGGAAACAACAAATTTCTTTAGCCTTATTCATCATTTCTGAGGCTGCACAGTTCACATTCACTCAAGTACATATGAAATCACCGCTTTTCTCTGGAAAACCCTGCTTCTCTCCCCCTTGTCCCCAGCCTTCATGTTTTCTACAGATCACTACGTTCTCAGAACCCTTAGTTCTGATAGGGAGCCCAGATCCCACCTGAGTATTTGCCAGTTTGATTTTTCCACACCAATTTGACTTTTCCGCATGAAGCTCCTCAGAGCAAGAGGAGCAGCCCATGGCTAAAGCACATGAAATTTCAGCCCAGAGCCAGACCCAGTTCTGGGTGAGGCAGTTTGGCTGGCAGCTGAAGAAAATCTTCACCCAGATGGTTTTGTGAGCATGTGCCTGTGCCACTCTGTACACCCAGTGTTCAGCAAGGGGATGGTGGGGATAGTTGGTCTTTATCCCTTGTCTCGAGGAAAGCCCACAGGATGCTATTGAGGAGAATATTTAACTTGGCAGAGGATAAATACAGAAAAGCTGTTGAATGTTTATCATCCCTTTACATGCAAGACTCATGAACAGGCACAGTTTAAAGGCAGAAGAGGAAACAACAGCGGTGCAGGCAGCCTGATGGAAGAGCTGTGGGCTTCAGGAGTGCCCCAGCTCCTCTAAAACACCCAGAAGAGGACTGTAAGCAAAGAAGTCACTGTCAGGGCACCAAGGCATGGGCCAATGCCTGGAGTGATGTCTGTGTAAGTGCAACACTGATCCAGGCATGAGGAAGACTGGTGTAGAGGGGGCTACAGTAAGGACATCCCTCCTTGCACCCTAGAGAAGAGTGACTGTTCAGGAATGCAGAGCTCTACTCAGGAAAACATATACAGATGTTTTTAGTGTTTTATCTAGACATAAAGAATTCTAGTGCTCGCTAGAGTAAAGAGCAGCTGGGTTCGTTTGCTTTACTCTTCACACTCTTTGAGACTTGATGTAAATGTCATCACTGATACATGGGATGATAAATCTGAAGTGACCTTTTAGGTGGAGATGGGAGGTGTGTTTAGGGGTGTTACTGTATCTTCCTTCTCAGATCAGTTCTGGATATAGAGGGGAAAAAAATCCACACATTTTCCAGTGTGATATTTACAGCTATGTCCACAGGTCTCTGGAAATAATTAAAGTCTTTGCCTTAATCTCATAGATTTTCTGAAATAGAAGCCAACAATTATGTCTCATAGGCTTACATTTTCTCAGCAAGTATTTCTATTGTCATTCTTCCCAGCTACAAATAAAATCAAATGTGCTAAATGGATATGGGTTTTTAGGTATCTTGAGCCACTTTGAGCAAAACATGGCTAACATTGATTGAGAAGAGCAGAACAGGTCAGTGATGCACTATTCTTTCAGAGCTAAGAAGCATCCCTGCCTCAGCTGGAAACAAATGTAGTCTAGAATGGCCCCTTCCAACAGTTTTTCCAGCTGCAGTTACCAGATAAAGAGAGAAATTTTAGATTTTATTTCCTTTGGAGAGAAATGGAAGTTCCAACTGCATTTGTTCATTTATTTGAAGGGATAACAGCAATGAAAGTGATACAGGAACCTAGACAGACACAGACAGTGATCAAACAGAGAAGCAGCTGGGTACCTGACACAAGCAAACACTTCTGAACAGGGCAATTTCTGATCTTTTGAATCAATGCTCTGAGGAAAAGGACAGCTGAACAGTGGCATAGGAAGGAAATATTTCTAACCTCTCTGAAACATCCCTCTAAGCTTTCCTTCATATCCTACTGATCAAGGCCTCTGAACCAGTAAATCACCATGTGCCAAATTCCTGCTCAGGAGATGTTTATGCCTCTGATCAGTCTAGTAGCGCAAAATAGTTTTTTTGAAAGTCAGCTTAACATGATGCCTAGACTCTCTAGACTACTAGAACGTGTTCATCATTCAATCAGTTTGTGTTTCCAGGTACAGGCAGTCAACAGATGTAGGGCACCACTTGCCTATGGGCTAAGCAGAGTGACTGTGTCACAGGAAAACAGAAAGATGCTTACCATTAGTGGTGCCCTACACAAAGTGATTTGCCTCTTGCTTATAGGTAATTTTAAGCATTTGTTCCTATATAGCATAACTGCTGCATGGAGATACTGTTTTCAAAATACCCTGCAGTACAGAAGAGGTGAAGAGAAGGTGCTGCACCTATAAATCTGAGCTTCACTGCTCTGAATATGCTGCACTAAACCTCTGTGTGGCACTGTGTTCTGCCAGAGAGGTCTTATTCAGGATCCATCCATCTCCCCACATCCAGTGACATCAAAGGGTGAGCTCCCACAGGGGTGAGGTGGCTTTTGAGTAGCAGTGACCCTGTCACACTGTGTGCAAGTGCATCTTTGTGATACACACCCATGGGCGTGAGCTACTCATTATTTCTAGACCTCAAAGACCCAGCCTGTAAGCTTTTGGCATGACTAACCACCCTTGTCCACCCACTTCCTACCCCTGCAGTACATTCATTCTAGAAGCCTGGCTGTTAACAACTCTGATACTTGCTAATTTACCAGAAGCCAAAGCTTAAACACCTACTGACCCACCATGATGCACGTGTTGGAGACCCACAGAGGGGGAAGGCGATGTTTACTGCGTGCTTGAGTGCATCACAGCTTCCATTTTGAGGCAGGGCAGTCCAGCCCCCACAGCTTTCCCATACTGGACAATGCTGTTCTTGTTCCAGGCAGAGGCACACTCAGTTGGCAGCAGTAAGAAAAATTTCAGGACAAATTCTGGGTATATATTGTATATTTACAGACTATACTGATGATTGTTTATCTACACACACAATACATACCCTATTATTCACAGAGTACCGGCCAAGTACTGGTCAGAGTACTTGCCATCTGACAAAAAAAATCCTCTAATTTTTGGAACAGAGCGGGATTTTATTTGCTTTTTTCCTCTGCAGAGGCTCAGACAGAAAGAAAGTGGATGACTGTTCTTGGAAAGGAAAATGAAAGAAGCCTTCTTACACCCCTTTTTTCTAGAACTGCTTAGAGACTGACTTAAGCCAAGTCAAAGGCTGGCAATGGTGATGGGTCCTTTTGAAGCAGTGGTGTCTCCTCACTGTTTTGCTGTATTTACCTCCAGATTTTCAGAAAAACTCCATGTCAATATAGCAGTATACACATAAAATGCCAGATAAATAGTAGAGAAAGCCAGAGAAAGGAATTTACACTAGAAAACCACTGTGCAGGAGCATCTGTCACAACCAGAGAAAGAGTGAGGGAGAGACCAATAAAAAAAGGCAGGGGCTTCTCCTATGGCAGTTCTGGACCTGGGATTTAATTATTGCACTTCCAAGTGTGGATGGAAATTACCATCATTTCCAGTCATTTCCAAATGACTGTAATTGTGTATGCCTCAGGAGGAGGTAGGTTTTCATGGGCTACCTAACCCAGTCTGTCCCTTTGTATCCACAGCAGGCTGATCAGGAGTGCTTCTTGGTATCCCAGGCTTGGGTCACAATGTCATCATGGAAATACAGCTCAGACAATATTGTTATCAAATTGTATGCTCATTAAAAGGTATGTTTTGAAGAATGAACAAAACACGAAAATAGGCAAATCTCGCCAAAGGGCACTAGTGGCTCTAAAGCAAAGACCTATATGGATGTGTGTGTATACTTTCAAGACATAAATACCTATATATGCACTAGGTATATTTTATATACCTGGAGGAGTTGGATAGGGATGGGAACTAAGCAAACACTAAACAAAGGCAGACAGTCTTTTCTGGAGAAAAAAATGTCCAATCATATTCACATGTAGAGAGAAGCTGATCAGTCCCAGAAGAAAAACAAGGAATAATATTTGCCTTGAGCTGCATCAGGTTTTCCATCCTCTGCCATGCATACTGCCTACAGGGCTGGAGATCAAAGCTATAGCAGAATGGATAGAGCGCTGCAGTGCTGCTGAGAGGTAGGGCCATGGGTTCAGGCATTCAAGACCCAGAACAGGACCGCAGAACTCTCTAGACCCTCCTCTTTTCCTAGTTCAGCAAACAAAAAACATCAACTCCTCCATGGATCATTAGTACCAAACTTCTGCCTATCCCTGGATGCACTGAGGAAATCAATCTCCACAAGGGGATTTCACCTGAACTTCCCCCCTCAGCCTTCCTGAAGGTGATTTGGCCCCACATGTTTTTCCTAGAGATTATGTAGTTGAGTGACTCGCAAATGAGTGGGAACTAGGGGAATCCTGGTTCCATGTTTAGCTCTTGACTCAGTACTAGACCTCGGAGGAGTCACTGAACCTTCACAAAGAGCACTCAGCCTTGGTGGAAAATGGGGAGAGAAAACCACAGAACACTGCTCTTGCTGTAAACCAGGAAACCTGCTTTTCTGGAGGAGATCAGCTTTACATTTTCGTTAAAATAAAGTGTGGTTCATCAGATGCATCTGACTGCTACCACACTAAATCCTTTATTAATTTAATCATTTAGGAGGCTCTTTCTTAGTTTATGGTCACTAGATGTAAGGCAGTTTGTTTATTTATAGAGAGGAATGTAAGTGCATAAATTGCACATGAAAGTCCTCCGACTCCTAACAGTACTTTCTTACTGTCCTGTTTGGGCATTTAAAGCACAAGAGGCATCTTTCTTTCAGCCTCAAGTAACACTCCATGAAAATAAGAAAAAAGGAAAAAAAAAAAACACAATGAAGTTGTTCACATTATAATGGCTGCCATAATTGCATTTAAATGCAATACATTTACACTGATTAGTTTGCATGACTGAAACAAGAGGGTAAATAAACACTTATTGAGAGCTTTGTTTAGCCGTGCAGTAATTGCTGTTCATCAGAACTATTGTGCTGGAGGTATACATCAGCTGAATTTATTTTCTTTTTATTGAAAAATTAGGAGAATGTAATTTATTTCTGTACAAGACCCTCTAAAGATAGCACAATCTGAGAGCTTCTATCAAGAGTCAAGTGGATTCAAACACATTTTGGCATTCCAGCATCCCCCTCCCACATTTAAGCTGCTATTCCCATGTGCCTGTTACTAAATATAGCAGCAGCTCTTCAGATTGACAGGAGAGTTCCTGATCCTGGCTCCTGGGCTTTGCTCCATACACTCCTAATATGGTACGGCACTGCAGTCAAGCAAATGCTTGGGGAGGACTCAAGAGTAAACTGGGTCTGCAGGATCCTCCCTCCCCACACCATGGGAAACTGACTGGCAGCAGCCACAGACAAGCTGTGCCTTAACCTTTTGGTGTCTTGGATCCAGATCAGCTGCCAGAGAAGCTGACGGGCTTCTCACAAAAGTGCACAACTGTGCAATAGCAAATGACGCCAACCTTCAGTTGACACCAGAACCAAGTATTCCCACTTGTCCCCTATCTCTCACGGCAGCAAACCAGGATATAAAAACATCTGGTCAGGGCAAGAAGGAAGAAAATGCTGACAGTGCTCATAAATGGACATGTAAAGCAATATGGGCGTCATTTTAGTCACCCTCCCCATCCTAGTTTTATGAGCAAGACAAAGCTTGTATACAGTGCTGGCTTGCACATCTCTGCAGGGCATTGAGCTGTGGAGGCCATGGGGATAGAGCCTGAGAGATTATTTCAGAGAGCAACAGTTGATCGCATCTACAAATATTTGCCAATGTTTTTATTACTAATTTTAAAATCTTTCCTGCATGACTGTATAGGTTCAGCAGGAGTCCCCAAGCCACAGATCCTGGCACTCAGTCAACAGAGCTACATGGAAGAAATGAGTCCCTTTGCAGAGAGTCAGCAAGTTTCCTCGAAAAAAAACTACAAATGTGGAACAGGCCTTTTGATGCCCCTCATCCTCACAATGAACATTTTTTTCTCCAAAGCCCATTCTCCAAAGTCCCAAGCACGTCTAGCGAGATCTTTGCTCCCTTTGCCATCAACCTGCAGACATCAGGGAGCTCTGAGAATACACTGTTTGGGACTTCTAGCTGCAGGTGGTGGTTTCCCAAACCATAAAAGCACCCCCTGGGCATGCAACAGAAGCCTTCATTTGTACACTCCCCGCTCTTTGGAGGCTTCTAGGGAAATACACTTTATAAATCTGTACTGCACAAAGGCCAGCTGAGACAGAGTTCATGATGGAAAAGGCATGGAGAAGGAAACTTTAAAGCAGCAGCAAAGTGTAGTCTGTTACCAGTACAAAAGTGGATAGGAGAAGAAGCAAGAACTTCCTCATCACAAAATTTACTGTTTAGAAATGTATAATTTATAGCACATTGCATCCTTTCTTAAATGGTCATAAATACCACTCATTCCTTTTTATTGATGGGAGGTGAGGAAACAATGCACAGAAAATGGGAATAATTTATTCACATTGGAAGGTAGGACACCAAACATGCCAAATTCTAAAATCTTTGGATAAAGGACATCTTTAGCGGAGTTTAATGCTCAGGGAAGCATTTACATCTTGAAAACATTTATATCTTTGTGGCTGCTGTGCGTGGATAAGCTCCTGTAACTCTGGTAGGTAAAAGCAGATGGGAAATCCCCGCAGGAACATCTTGCAGTATGTTAAAGCTCCATTGAAGCTTATGGCAGAGTTTTCATCTTTTTTTTTAAGTGTTTCATTTTCACTATCAGTGATGCATTAAGGAAGCTAAAACTGCAAATAAATAGAGGTTCCTGTTGCTCAGATTCTCTCAGTGGTGAAAGTGATAAATACACATTATTTATCGTTAGAATAAGCCAGTAGCTGCCATGTGTGTTTCTATCCCTATAAATTGAATTATCAGATTGCCCTACACACTTTGTTAAGCCCTACTGTAGCAAACTCCTTTTTATACATTGATCCAATCTACCAGCTAGTGTTCATGAACAGTAAATCAAAAGTGTGATTTAAAATACCTGTCTTCAGAAGGTAAACTGAAGTAGGCCACCAGAAAAAAAGGTACAGGTTGGACATATCCTTCTGAAATGAAATACTCTACCAGGGGCTCTTGGAAATGTGCACTTGAGGGAAGATAATCACTTCATCTCCTTCAGAGTAGTTTAGGTTTGCACTTGGGCAATTCGGAGCATCTAAGCTAGACAGTGTGAGCGCCCCTTCACATGGGATGTTTCTGTTGATCATCATCTCAGCTGACCTCATTGTGTTGTACAGGATTCATCTTTTCATTCAAACGGCTGTTTACTCAGGATTACTAGGAGGTCAGAAAAGCCTACCTTCATATATCTATATAAACTGCATATAAAGATATGCAATTTCATATCAAAGGCAAAATTTTGTTTGTTTTTTAATGTTTATCTTCTTTAGATAATTTCTCCACAAATATGAAAATCAGTTCAATCTACTATTGGAATGTTTAAGCATAAAATCTGAGTTTCCAAGCATTTCTCTTCATTCTTGCTTCCCCAAAACTAACGTTAGGCAATTACAAAAGAAAAAAAAGAAAGAGATTAAAAAAAAAAAAACGAAGAAACAAAAATGATGAAATAAGGTGGTGGTGCCAAATCCAGGCTTTCTACAGAAAAGTCCAATTTAAATATCAGTCTGCTACATTTGTTTCCAGGTCCCAGACTCAGGTTAGTGAGTGCTTCCAATTATTACTGGAACCTGCCTAAATCCCATAATGAACTCAATGAGGTAGATTAGGTAGAACAGATTCCAGAAGCAGCTAGATGTTGCTGATGCCCTCTGTGCAGCCAGGCAGGCCCCAGATTCTCACCTAGAGGAAGCCTCACCAGGTTTGTCACAGTTACTTGCCTTGGTAGCACCTTGCAACACTCTAACCTCAGGGTGAGACCAGGAAAAATCAGGGTCCTTCGTGTTGCTTTAGGTATTGTGTTGGAAGATACTGCCTGGAAAGTTCATTAGGTGGGAACCTGGAAGCTGTTAGATTCTGGTAATACTAAAAAATGGCCAAACTCATTGGCAAAGGTGGATGCAGCTGGGCTGTGATAATGCAGTCACAACTTGCCACCACTTCTTGGGTTGCTCCTCTTGCCCATCTCCTCGCACCTTGCACCTCACACCTCCTCTTGCCAGGTTGTCTGCCAGCTGATTCCCATCCAGCCTCCTGTCTTGGCCAGGTTCAGGGAAAAAAAAGAGAAATTACACCATCTGGATCTGTTAAAAAAAGTCATGGAGCAGAATGTCACCAGCATACTGACAGGACAGCAGCCAAAGCACAGCTGCTACGTGAAAGTTCAGCAAGAGCCGTGACAGAGCAGGTCTGGTGGGATGCACCTCTGAGTTTAATGACAAGGGAAAAACTGAGCTAATGATCAAATCTTGCCAGATCCTGTCAGTAGAGGTACTGGGACCCTCTGATCAGCTTCATTCAAAGTTGTTGGCAGAGGAAGCAAAGTTAGCAATGCCATTTTGACTTAATCCATCATTTGTAGCAAGAAGTCCAGCTCAGAGTGCAGTAACACCTCTAAAACCTAAACATTATTGCAGGACAGAAGAAATAGCTGAGCTCTGAACAGTGCTGCTGCGGCTCCACAGCCTCTTTTGAGCAGGAAGCCTTGCACTGAAGCAGTAATTAGAGGCTGATCAAGATATACTAAGCAGAGGCCGAGATGGTGATTGCTTAACCATACTTCTGTAGACAGCTATACTTCTTACTCACAGCAGACCAAGGTATTTGTGGTTTCTTCTTAATGCACTCACCTTGCAGCCTCTGGTTCCCCTCACATCTCCATAACCAACATAAAGCAGATCCTGGTACCAACATGGCCAGGGAAACACACAGCTTGGCACAAGCTAAATACCTGAAGCTTTATCCACCTTCCCAAGCACTTGAGCCAGCCAGATGAAGGCTGAGTTGGGCAGCTCTCCACGGGATCACTGCAAGAAAGACAAGCAGTGCACCATTGTTTGTGAAGCTGCTGGATATTTTGACTTTTAAATTCCATTTCATCCCTACAGCTGAGACATAAAAGGTATCCTGTGCAGAAAGGTCCCTGGTGGAGTGAAGACTTGAATACACAAACTCCTACATTTGTGAATTTGGATGTACAGGCTGGCTTTTTCCCTGCCAGAGACAAGCTGTCCTTGAAAATTAAGGTGATTCATCTCAATTCAATCTATACTAAGACATTTTAAAACCACTCATTTGCCCTGCATCATACAGACACTTAATGCAGGCACATTATTATTCTTCCTAATATACAGTGTTCCTTGGTTCTTACTGGCCTCCTGGCTTAACTCCTAGAAATTTTATGTTCTCTGATATTAGATGAATAACGTATTTGGTCAATTTTTATTTTAAATCCTGAACTTTCAATTACAGCAAAATAATCTAAATCAAGAAATGGATTTTTATGGACTTTCTTATAGGGACACACAAAGCACTCCTTGGCCAGTCTTGGATCTAAGCGATGGTCCTGCCAGATGGATGTGGAGCCTGGCTGGTAACTTTAATGCATTAGGGATGTCCAGAGGGTGTTAGGGCAAATGAGTCACATTAGTTATAATGCCATTTATCTGGTTCCAGAAAGGAAGGATTTAACCATTGTCAATCTGTATAATCTCCCAGGAACATGTGCTTAGGATGTCTTAGTCCCTCAGTTTTTCTGAATCTGGAAGATTTCCAATTGCCAAATGCTCTTTCTACACCTTCATATGAGCTGAGACTTCTTAGGATCATGGAAAAGCATAAAAATATTTAGATAAAAATCCTCAGCCCATCTATGAGGCTGGATATTGTGACCCCCATCAGCTTGGGTCTGTCCTGTGTGGAGGGCCATGGAGCAGGAGGAAAGCCATGGAACTTACCCAAGGTAGTGACCAAGCTCTTTATGCGGCAGCCCTTGCAGGACACTTCCTCTCAGGGCATGAGGCATATCTGGCCTGTTATGACAAGACCCTGCAACAGTGCTGGTAATGCCGTGGAGAAGGATGGATGCATGCAGGGACACAGGGATGCTTGCACTAAGGCCCTCCAGTGAGAGCCAGGTTTTGCTGCTCTCACAAGAAAAACATCATTTTGATTCAGCAGAGATGATGTCCCATTCTCCCTAGGGCTGCCTCCCAAAATGTGCCTTCCTGAAATATGAAGGTTGGGCATATTTTTTACCAAACTGGGCAATCACACTGACTACAGGAAATGCAGATGCTTCCGGACGGCTCAAACATTTTGCAAATAAAGGGTGAAGCTTTGCAATGCATTATTTATAACATGGAGGCTGTAATGAGAGGCTGCTCAGCCTGGGGAGTGAAAAGACATGGGGAAATCCAGTAAGAGACCTGGACAAATGAGTTCAGGTGGAGATTCATGAGGCAGCAAGAGAGGGGAAAGGAGAAGGAATGGTAGCTAAGGAAGATTTAAGACTGCAGATTTAGCTGTGTGATGGCTGAGAGAGGAAAGTAAGTGCTTTAGTAAGTTCTCAGCACTATCCCAACAGAGGTTTTACTTCCTTCCCCCAAATGATTTGGACTGAAATAAACTTTTTAGTAGCTACAGCATCCCTTGTTCTTTCCACTCTCATATTTCTGATGTACATTGACAGCCACTACTTCTACCTTTACACCTCCATTTCTGAGCAATACCTACCCTTGAATATGTGTGTTCTAGTGATTTTAGCAGCTCCACCATGTCTCTGCCCTCCCTGTAGTAGCTGGTTTCACATCCTGCACAAGCAGGTCAGGTTCCTCTATTTTGTTGCCTAGGTGCCTGGTGTTTATGTGTGCAAACATTTCCATTGTTTCTTTGCGATTGCAGCTGAGCGTGGGCAACAAAAATTCAGTTGACATGGAAAACTATTAATTTAGTTCACAAGTATGAGATGTGATTGATGAGGGTAGATAATCCTGATAGAAAAAAAGGTGCCAGTTTGCCTTGTTACCATTTTAGGGATAAGTAGTTTCCTATGCTTGCAGTCAGCTGCCGGCAGTCCCACTTCTGGAATTCACAAATGTAGAGAAATCCAATGTATTTACTGACAAGGCTCAACTAGAGGAGGCCACGCTGACAGGCACATAACCTTATATACGATCGCTCCAATTTTAGGCTTCAGGGCCACAAACGGTGTAGCTCAGGGAGTTGTATTTAAAGTACACAGTATGTGGAACTGACCTGCGAGCGTATGTGTGTTTTCAGTGCTGTATCACTGCTCTCTTATACTTTAAAACCTTTCAGAGGTTGAAGACTGTCAGTTTACACTCAGCCCAACAGAAACGGCAGCCCAGGCAGGTCCATTCTGGTCCATCTTTATTCCTTTCTCATCTCAAGGGTTGGCAACAAAATGAATTGCTCTCTCTTTTGTATCCTGTCACTACTAAAGCTCTACAATCATCAGGCTATTTTTTTATGCTTGTGCTCATTTTACAGCTGCATCGTGTTTGTGAGAGAGGCCTCGAGGACACCTACACCTTGATAGAGGGTAGGGAAAGCATGGCACTAGGCAGTGCACATTTTCCTTCCTGTGCCTGCCAACAGGCTTCATTTTCGTCATGGAAAAGATAGCTGTTGGAGACCAGGAAGCAACAACCTGATTCACCTGAACTTTCACCCTCTGGGCTCCAGCCCACACTGTAGGACATTAATTACTCAGCTGTGGCAGGTCCCCTTCCTGCCCTACACAGTACCATCAGTTCAAAATCTGCCTGGTAATGAAGCTCATCACAGCAGCTGGCTGGATGAGGCACCTTCCCCACTGGAGTGACTCTGTAATGCTATTTGGGGGAAAAAAGCAGCAGATCAGGTTTGTCTCTGTCACAGACTTTGAAGCAGATTGTCTACAAATGGACTCTACTTTTTATTGAAAGGAGTGCAGAATTATATGCTTTTTGCTATAGGAACTCATTTTGCATTCTTGTGTTCAGAGGGAACACAAGGAGCTGCTCTACATATGGTTGATACGATCCACTGTTATTTGCATAAGGAGTCAGAGCTCAGAATTATACTTACTGTTTGTTTGTAGAGCGGACATATTATTTAAAATTGTTTCCCTATTGTGATCAAGCCAGTCACCTTTGACATCAAAAATGATAACAAGAGCTTGCTGCAAAGGTTTGGATTTGCATACATACATGGCTTAGATCTAATCCCAGTGAAAAGCTATTATCTTACTGCCTCACATGTGAACTTAAAGCATTAACAAGCTTACCTCAGCCCCATAAACAAACAATGCCTCCCTCTCAGCAGGCTCAATATGCTCTTTATAACCAAGATATCAAAGGACAGTCCTCCAGTGGAGCTCAAGGCTGTCTGGTGAGCCTACTTGGGACAGCTCTGACATGGGAGCAGGAATGCTCTTCCTGGCTGAGACACTGGGTAGAGCCTGAGCATTGGGAGCTGTGCAAATGGCCCTCCAGTTTAATCTGAAAAAACAAAGTGTGGTTCCTCAAAGCCAGTATCAACTGCATGCAATGCCTTATGCAAACAGCACTTGAAGAGAGTTACGCACATAGTTAAGGGCTCTCAGAGAGTGCAAGGTCAGGCTGGTCTGGTCTCAGCAGCCACCTTGAGGCTGTAAACCAGGGTGGTTCCACTCCCTCTTTGGCACAAACACCCTAGGAAGTCGGCACACTGCTCCTGCTGGGGCTGTTGGAAAAGCAAGGAAACCACCATCCTTGGGAGAGTTGGGAAAACGTGGAAATGTGAACCCTAGGGACTCACACCAGACAACAACTCTGCTTTTAAAAAACCCTCCTGTCATCTGTAGGGTAATGCTGTATTGCATTGGCAATAATGCAGCACAGGAAAAAGAGCTGTGGCTGGCTAGAAGGATTTTTCCAGCACAGAAAGTCCCAAGGGCAAATGTTTGTTTCTGACTTGTGGAAAGCTTTTTGTGTGAAACAGTTTTCAGATTTTTATTTTTTAAACGTCATTCAAAAGTAAACCTTCTCATGGCTGTTGCTGTTAAAAAAAAACCAGCCAACTTTTTGCTTATGCTCACAGACCATCACAACCAACTTCTGCTTCGGAAGGACAGTAAACAAAACAACTGACATTTATTAGGGTGATCTTGAAAGTGGCTTTAATAAAAGTGACTTTGAGATAAGCTTAAAGCATTGGTATAAATACCAATGATGCAACTGAATGAAAAATAAAGCAATATGGAATATTTGCTTATTTTATTCTTCTCCCTGAAGGGAACTGGTATGAATACAACACTCTTCTATACCAAGCTACAGACATGATATTTATCAGATGTAATAATTGTTTCCTCTTACCATATGCAAAACTCCCAACACAACTGAGGCTCTAAGGACCAAAACACTGTTTTTAACCTGTGTTTCAGTAGATGAATTCAGTGTGATTGCATAGCAGCAAAGGTAAATTATTACTTTAACCAGAAGTTTTATCTTTATTTGGTTTAGTTTTAAAAGTACATTCTTATGTTTTTTTCACAGTGTGGCACAAACCTATTAAAATTGTTTTCCACAGACTATGCAAGCTGTCCATTTCACACAAAAAATGGGCAAAAGCAATTTAAATTGGCACTATATCCACTAGCTGCAAGAACAAAAATAATGAGTAATTTATTGAAGATTGGCTCGGGAGATGACAGGCAGATTAGAAAAACTGTATTGCAGACAAGGAGGCATTTTCTAGATGGCAGCAGGATAAAACTTAAATTAAAAACTAGCTAAGCATAAGCTGGAGTCCAGGATCAAATGGGAGCAGAGAAAGGAGAGTGTTGGTCTAGAAGGTTCATATTATATTTCAGACAGGCCAAGATGTAATGACTGATTGAGGAGATGGATACCTGTGAATATGACATCAGCACAAACTGAGATACAGACAATGAAGGGTAATGATATTCAAATACCCTTCAGAGAGTGCCACACAGCCCATCTGCAACCTACATGTCAGTCTTTAGGCCAGGGCCTCTAACAGGTCCTCATCAACCACTTGGGCCCAGATCAAGATGATTAAGGAAGCAGAACATCTCCCTTATGAGGAAAGGCTGAAGGAGCTGGGTCTCTTTAGCTTGGAGGAGACTGAGGGGTGACCTCATAAATGTCTATAAATATGTCAAGGGCAAGTGTCAGGAGGATGGAGCCAGGCTCTTTTCAGTGACGTCCAATAACAGGACAAGGGGCAATGGGTACAAGTTGGAACATAGGAGATTCCATAAAAATATTAGAAAAAGCTTTTTCACGGTGAGGGTGACAAAGCACTGGAACAGGCTGCCCAGGGGGGTTGTGGAGTCTCCTTCTTTGGAGACATTCAAAAGCCACCTGGACGCATTCCTGTGCGATCTATTGTAGGTGATCATGCTCTGGCAGGGGGGCTGGACTAGATGATCTTTGAGGTCCCTTCCAACCCCTAACATTCTGTGATTCTGTGATTCTGTGATCCCATATGGATCTGAGGCTCCTCAAGACACAGATCCTCATGCAAGGAGGATACAGACTCATACGTACAGAAGGGATTGCTCTGTGGATAAAATTGTCTTTCAGATTTCATAGATAGCACTTCAGCTGCTGGTAGAAGTTGCTGAGGCCCTAGTAAAGTAAACACATGAACACTGTGCTTTGAAATCACTACTTCTTTTTTTGCATTATATATGTAATAGAGTTTTCTGTTGAACCAGTCCTTAAGTTCTTAGAAACTTGGTTTCCCTTAAATAATGCAACTTTTGCAGTGTTGTCCCTTCAATGAAGAATTCTGGGGGCACAAGATTTCAGGTACAGTGGCATGTAGTGAAGACACACTCCCCATCCCCCCAGCTCCCATTCCCAGAAATTAACTCACAGATTTGGGTTTCCTTCTGAACATAACAGCCAAGAAAAAAAAAAAACCAAAACCAAAACCAAACACTTTGGTAAGTAGCAAAAAGCCACACAAGGGCAGAAAGCACTAGGGGGAAAAAAAATCCCATTTTTTAATATTGTGGTAGGACACTTTGAACTCCTAGCAATTTTGAAGTGGGATTTTCCTCTTTAAGAATGAACTCTAAGATGTAGAGTCTTGTGCAGAGAGTCCTTGAAATTGTTTGGCTCTCTGGACACTTTTGCACTAGGGTAAAGGGAAAACCTTGAGGAAAAGCATCTGAACACCTGCAGAAAGGTTAAGGAGACTTGAAGACAGGCTCCTTCTACCTGACTTCCTCCATGCACCAAGCATTGCCAGCATTGGTAACCTATTTTACGTTCATGGTTGTACACAACAATTGAAATGAGCTCTTCTTTTGCATGATCTGGAAACCTGCTTGCTTTGCAGAGTGGTTATGCCCATGGCAATCATCTCCCAGCAGCTCCCCATGACCCCCTCCTACAGAAGGGAAGACAAGTTCAGGGCAGAGATGGAGGCCCACTGAGCTGGGAGGGGAAGGGATGCTCCTCAGGACAGTGCTACCACACTGTGCCTGCGGCACAGCCTGCACCACGGAGATCCCGTATGGCAAATGTTGGGGCACCCACAGTACCCAGGGCTTTGTTTCTCCTCCCCAGTTTTGGGCTGTTTTTTTTTTAATTTCAAGGGAAAACTAGTGACTCCAGTCCCTCACTAATGGATACATTGTACTGTAATACAATAATCTGTTTTCTTGCTTCTTCACATTGTGCTGCCATTCTCTGGGTGGGAACAGGAGAAGGGATCCTCTTTGCCACAAACAAAGCAGCTTTTAAAACAATTTTAAAAGAGATCGCAATTAAAAAAAAAACAATTAAGAAAGAACTCGTCTGTTCTTCTTTAAAGTCTGGGCTAATATCACTGAAAGGAGATCTTGACACAGCTCTGGGAATCTTTTCAGCAGAAGTACTTTCTAGGGTATTAAAAAGGAATAGCCCAAAATGTCAAGTGTTTGTTGGTTTGGGTTGGTTTTGGTTTGGTGTTTTTTTTTTCCAAAGGGCTCCACTTATGATGAAAACACTTCGAAAGAAAATCTGCAACTCCCCTAGTCAGCTTTTTAATTCTAGTCAGCTTTGTCCCATACAACACAACTACTTCTTGCTGTTCATACCACAGTAATTTTGCCTAACAGATGTAGCCTCTAAAGTGAAGCAAGCTCAGATGAAGTGGCTTGCAGACAGCATAATTACGTCTTCAGCGATGTCAACCCTGACATGGATTTCCAGGCTTAAATAGTCACTTCAGCATTTATTTCACCCAGCCTTTAGCCAGGTGCAGTTGTTAGCTGGGTGTTGTGCTTGCTTTCTAAAGCACGCAGTTGTAAAAGACTGAGAACAGTTGAGCTGGTAGTTTGTGCTCCCTAGAAACAGAACATCTCCTTTTGTGGCAGCACACAAGACACTTCAGTAATATTCAAGGCAGCAAAAAATCAGCAGGAAATTAATGCTTGTGTTTCTGTGATCACCAGCCCTCAGCATCCAAACTCACCCCTGCTCATTTTTTGTACCACTATCTCTACTCTGTTGCAGGCTACTGTATTCAAGGACTACTCATCACACTCCACATCCATCCTTGTTGAGCTGCTGTCTGTCTGTCCCTGTCACAACTACTGACAGAGATTTTCCAGGTCTGCTGGGACAGGTAGTGCTGGCCAAGGCACTGCTGTGAGCATCACCCCTGAGGATGGCATCCCCACCAGCACCACCCCTGCTCATGGTATCCCTGTGGTGCTTGGCCAGGGCCAGGCTTCAAGGGAGCAGCCGGGAACCCGCGCCCTCAGATCAATGAGTTGTTCCAATACAGCAGTAACACATGCCTTGCCAAAGCACTGTAAACACACTCCCAGAAAGTACCTCTCCCAGCAAGCGAATTACGTTCCCTACCTGTGGCCCTGGCTTCCAGCTCGCTGCTCCCATGGGGACGTGCACTGCCCAGGTCTCCCCAGACAGGTCCTGCAGGGTGGGTGGCAGCACTGTGCCCTGAGCTGCACCACTGTGGATATAATAACCTAGCCCTAAAACCACAGATTGAGGAAATGTGGCAGACTGACGTTTAACTCCCCTCTCTTTGAAGAGGCTGTTGTAAATATATAAAGCATGACAGACTGCCAGAAAACAGGACATATGTATCAGGATTGCAGACTAGCTGCGTGATCACCCTGAAGCATGTCACCTTCCCTGTATTCCCTTCTTTCCTTCTCCTGTCTCCCCTGTGTACCAGAAATGGCAATGCCTCTTTCACAGACCAATTTTCCTTCCTCCCCTTTGCTCTCTCTGGTGCCCCTCCAAAGAGTGTTGTACTCACAACTGACCGGACTGGGAGAGGTTTGGAAACAGGATTTTTCATAGAATTACAGACTCAGAGAATGATTTGGGTTGGAAGGGTCCTTAAAGATCATCTAGTTCCAGCCCCCGTGCCATGGAAACTCTTGGAACTCTTGGAAGGGTCTCTTCCTGCAACACCCCCAAAAGAAGGCCTGTAGAAATAGGAATCACTCCCATTTCCTCCTTTCACACTTTCCTGAATAGAAAAATCACAGATGAGTAGAGAACAAGCCACCAAAACTTCTATGCATGCACTGGCATAGGCTGGCAGCTGGTTTATACACTAGTTCCTGCATTTCACTGAGTTCACATGGATTTGATGATTTATGACCAAATTCAAGTTAAGAGCATAAATGCAAGATGAGCCACCAGTCACCCTTGTAATGAGTAATGAATCACACACTCCTATTTTATTCCTTTATAACCTTACCCAATATTAGTACCAAAATGACACTCAGAAAGGCTTTTATTTGGCACAGGTGATGGATAAACACTAAATAAAAAGTTCGTGTCACTGTTCAGTGATGGCTTTCAAAAAGGAGGGGAAACCCTCCTGAGGCTGACTCTTCCCCTGTAAGACGCTATTTGTAGCCTGCTCTCCACGTGGTCTTGCAAGCCTGAGACTAAATGTTGTGAAAGACAGGCAGTGGCCAGTGCTAAGCAACAGAGAGGACAACACACAGGAAGCCAGCACCTAGTTTGGAATAGACTTCTAGCTCTGAACTCAACCTTTCCAGCTTTCGAGGAGCTCTGAATTTTCTCACCCAAAGATTAGTAACCAAGCATTCTTCGTAAAATGGCTTAAAGCTAGCAAAGCTCAATTATAAAGGTCTTCAATGCCAGAACAGAGCTTTCGTTCCCATCCACAGCTGTGCATGCAAAAGATGATAAATTAAATTATCTATTGTTTCTCCAACTGTTTGCTGGGACTAGGAGTGTGTTTTTTAAAAGAACTCTGGGATTTAACAATGAAGCAAAACCAGCTCCATTTTAATATTTGTGTACATAAACAGAAAACAAGAATTCACTTCCATTTGTGCATTGTTCCCTCCCTACTCCCATACCAATTAATGAATATACATCAACTAGTTGAACGATCTGTTGTTGTCCAAGGCTCTGGATTTTTGGCTTAGCACTGATATGCTTGGCACCAATCACACTCATTTAGAAGTTATTTGGATCTTCTAGCTTGCCATTATTCCATTATTTTTTTAAAGTGAAATCTCAAATAATTATCAGTGCTCCAAGGGGAGGCTAAATTGCTTCAAAAATCCAACCAAATAATACAAAAACAGTGAGACTGTTGCACTCTAAATAGAAGAGCTCACAATGTCCTTGCCTGGGCTTGTTTTCCCAGAAAGAAAGTGCAGATTGAAGCCGCTGAAGTGGATGGTTCATTCCTTCTTGCCAGGTTGTTGGGCTCTCCACTGCCACTGAGAGAGAGGATGTGGAAAGTACAAAGAAGAAGGCATCAGCTTTGCTATTTCAACTCAAAGACCCTGGAGACCTAGCAAATTATTAGTACAAGTCAAAGGGCTGTCCTGGGGGACAGAAGAAGAACAAAAACACCATAGTGAAAAGGTTCCTTAGTAAGGACAAACAGCAAGGTAGCCAAAAGCTGCAGAAGACTGATGCTAACAGGGCCAAAGTTCACTGCTCCTCAGCGGCAAGCTCTTGCAGGAGACAGGCTGCAAAGCAGACGAATGCTTCTCTGAACTTGTAGGAGGGTGAAGGAAGTCCTTCCTCAGGTGGCTGGCCATGGAGCCATATTCTTCCACCCCATCTTCAGGAGGATCCCACACCTAGGATGAACCTGCTAGTATGTCCCAGTCCCATTTTCTTCTTCAGCTGAGCCACAAGCAGTCCTTTGCTTATGTTCTAGACAGGAGGACTTGCTTAATAAACAAGTGTTTAAAGAGAAAAAGCAGATGCTGTCCTCCTTCAGCATGTAACAACAGCAAATGGCATAATCAGGGGCTGATTACAAGACTGATTTCCGCTCTGTAATTTAAGATGTGGAGCAGGTAATGGCGTGTACTGCACACCACGTGCCATAGCTCGCGTGCTGATCATTCCACACCATAACCTCAGCTCCTGCAAGGCAAGTATTTCTCAGCAGCATTTCTCGTTTCTGGGCAAGTTCTCTAAAGGCTGAGAGGCAGAATAACGTCCTTATTCCATCTGCAACAAAATGCATCTTCTGAACACATAATCCATAGTCCACAGGCTGAGAAGATCAGAAACCCAGGAGGACTAGGCAATTTTGCAGGATCTACTGTGAAAATGTCAGCAACCGCACAGTTTGTTCCAATGTTAATAAGCTCAAACAGTGTTTAAACATAGTGACCTAATCACCCAAATGATAACCCTCATTATATTGTGTAAACTGTGCCACAAGTTACACTATGGTAGGAACAGAAAGGGTATCAAAAAAGGAAGATAACCAAAGCTGTATTTTAAACACCATTCTGAGCAAAGAAATGCAAAAGACAAGGAGCAGTTTCAATGAGAAGTACCTGAGGTCGCTGAATAGAAACAGACAAACAATGAACAAAACATAACCTGAGCACAACACAGCTCTGGCACTATAAATCAAGCAGGGACAAAGAGGCACAACATTTTTGAAGCCTGTCAAACGACACTGAACAGCCAGCCCACCCCTGGAGTGCCACCAGCACTCTCGGTGCAGCCTGGCATAGGGACCTGTGTGAAATGCACAGGAGCTGCTGTAAGAGGCAGAAATTCATTGCTGGCAACCAGGCCGAAAGGTTGAGTGGTGGTAATCTCACTGGGCAAGCTGAGAGGTATGCAAAGATAAATCAATGCTACATAGAAAGAAAAGCTTTAGGGTTTTGTTATATTTTTAAACATACAGCACTTCAGTAGTTTAGGATCCATTCCACTGACCTTTAGCTTCATTCTTCACTTTCCAATTGCAAAGGATTTTAGCAAGGTAGTATATTCTTTAGCATCTCTGCTTTTCCCCCATCATGGCAGGAGAAACATGTGATCTATGCCTCTGCCCTGTCTTCTGTTTTCATCTTCTGGTTGTCCCTTCCACCAAACCCCAATATTCACAATATTCAGGCCATCTCTTACAGTTATTGCTTCTTTCTGCTTAACTCCAAAACCACTTCCTCTCATCCTAACAGATTTTCACCTCTTCCACACTCTTGACTGCTACTGCCTCCTCCTCTCTAGCAACTGTTCTGGAAACATTGCTGTCCTTTCCTTTGACATCATGACCAGCACAAGCATAAGAAATAATAAATATTGCTGCTAAGACCATTTTCACTATACTTCCTTCCTGGCCCCTTCAAGTCACCCCACTAATTTCACCTTCCATCACATCAAACACCAGTTTTCTGTCCTACCTCTGAAAACCCCTTGGGACACAATTTCTGTCATGTAATCTCACTTAGAGAAGGTTATTGTCACTCTATCACCAGGAGCATCCTCAGTCACCTGAATCTCCAGTTCTCCCACAAGCCCACGTTTGCCCTCTCTCCCTTCTCCCCTTACTATCGGCAAAATCTCTTCCAGCATTCACAGAAGCAACTTTCACCCATAGGCCTCAAAGCTTACTTTCCCCACAAACTATCCAGAAGAAACAATCTAAGGAAGGATGGTCACACAGAGAGCTAGCACTTCCATTCCCATGAGAGAAAAAGAGGGGTCACACTGCCCCCCTTCCTGCTTCCTCTTGCTTTGCACATTGCACATACCTGAAGACTGAGACTATGATTTTCTACACATAACACAGCAAAACGAGACCTCTGCCATGACTGGCCTCAGGTAAGTACCATCAAGTGATAATATTACTAGTACTACATTTCTAGTACTGAGACAAGAAAAAAATTCTCCTTGCTTTTTACATCATCTTGCTACCATGATCTAATTCATGTTAAGAAATTATATATCCCTTAAATAGAGTTTGTGAAAGACTTCAGAATTTGGAATCACAATCAACACTGCCTTGTGCCAATGGCATATGTGTGTACGCTCATACATAAACACATAAAGACCCTCAATGTTTAAACTTGCAGACTCTCTTATTAAAAATTAAAACCAATTTTTAATAAAGATTTCTCATCAGAATACATCAAGATCATGCATTGATTTTAATATTTATTTAAAACAACTGTGACCTTTCAGAAGCTCACTCGAGGGTTTATTACATTTTTCTACCCAAAATGAAATTGCTTTAATTTTAAGGGTTTATTGTTGTTATAAAGATGAGGAATGGCAGGGTACAGTCAATTGTAATATGGCAGAATGCAATAAATATGGTTTAGTGCAGAGGCTGACTGAAGTGACCCACCAATACACAGCACTGAATGTAAGTAAGCGTTTTCAAACAGAATAACAACTAGCAGAAGTCTTCCAGTTAGTGAAGGAATTGAGGAAAGTGCGCTCGGAGTGTTGAACTTCCCTCTTTATCACCCTCCAGAAAACTAACAGGGGAGAGGAAGGGCAAAGGCTTTTATCGCAGGGTCTGCTGTGGAAGCAGTATGACAGGATGCACATGCCACCAGTTAGAGCAAGCTTTATGGGCACCCCAATATCAGCATGCCCCAGGTGTGTTTGTGTCAGCACTAGTCAATTAATATATGCACTGAGGTGTTTCATTAGATTTACAAAAATGGTTTGTGAATTTTTTTTTTTAATTCAATTCAATTTCCTCTCTCTTTCAAAATGCGGGATCCTAGCAGATTTGAGGCAGCCCAGCATAAAGGCAGCCAGGCTTCCGGCTGTGTTTTGGCAGAAGTTTGCTGACACATTTCTGCAAAACTTTTTCATTTTCCTGCAACATTGCTGGCTGGCTCTAACAAAATGCCAGCTTCTTGCTTTCCTTGCTACTGACCATGGATACCCAGATCCCTATGGAGATACAGAATAGCATATAGTCATTTGAAAGCAGGAACTGGGATTCTTTCTGGCTGCTGGCAAGGAGCCTTTTCCCCTGAAAAGGCTCCCATGTCCCCCAGAGAAGTCTTCACTGTTGCAGGGAGCAGGCTGGCCCCAAGCGATACCTTGACCTCACCTCTGGCTCTTGCTGTCAGCGTGGCAGCTGGAGCCTCCTTCAGCCAGAGGGAACATTTTCACTGCAGATTTCCAGGGCTGGAGAGCTGCACGCGTATCTGTTTACTGAATACTAATAATCTCCATGTGTTATGCAGCTTGCCTATCTAGTGTTAGTACTCATTCAGCACAGAAGATAATAACTTGAAGAGAAGAGAGCCACCCCCGCCAAATCTAACAATGAGAAATTCACCTCCTCTTCCGTCTTACAAGCACAATCCCATATTTTAAAAATCTCACCTGTCTATCAGGAATATTTACTGCATTCTGTATTCACCTCCATGGCTGCTGAGCACCCACTTACCAAAGCATTTGTCTGTAAAGTGGTAAAGAGACAGCCATTTAATTCTGACCTTTAAAGAAAGGGGAAAAATGCTTAAGTGGCAGACTGGATTGCAAACAGGACAGAGAGCTTTCGCCCTTTGGACTGCCATCTAAAATGAGTAGCTTGTGAAGGTCTTTGGTGAACTCAATCAAATCTGCAGCAGACAGCTGTCTGGACTGCATCAGGCAGATCGTGATAGCTGCGGGAGGGCTGTAATTCAGCTCTCACTGGCTCCTTCAGAGGAGGGACTTCTCCAAGCTGAGCTGAGGCTGTTTGGCTTAGCCAGGCTGCACCTTGCAAGGTGGGGCTGAGAGGGTCCAGGGAGTATCTGGAAGGTACCAGCCTCTGAAAAAAATGCAGAGTTGGGGCTTTTGCACTTATTTTCCAGAGCTCAGCCTAGGGGCCTATGTGAAAGGACATAGCAATAAGGTTATTGCTAGAATTGTTAATGCCTTCTTCCATTTCAAAGCATGAAGATTAATTTCCTCCTTACACCTATGATATAATTTTGCAGTGTTCAGCACTCTATGGGGACCGTTGATATATAAATAACTAATTAGATAAGGCTCCATTTATCTGAGAAAGCCAGTCTTCTGAAGGCAGGCTCACAGCAGAGCAGAGACTGCATGAGTTGTATAATGCACTCCTGGCTTTTGAAGGGAAGCCAGGCCAAGTCCTGTATTGCTTTGTTGACTGAAGGCATACTTTTCCAAAAAAATCAAAGCTTAAGTTGGATTCCTGAGTCTGTGTTTAAGCTTCAGAAGTGCAGCTGGATTTTCAACCTACCAACACCCTTGAAGTCAGCGTATGTTCCAAGTATGCTGGAAGTCAGACCAGTTATGTAGGAGCCAAGGTCTGGCAGCATGGCCAAGAAATCCAGAATGCTCTTCAGTGTTTCAGAAGCATGCAGGAGGCCTTAGCTAAAAACCCAAGCCAAGACATGGGCAACCATCATGTTTTTTCTTCCCTTCCCTAATACAAGAAGCATTTCAGTGAAAACAGTGCTCTGACTTTCTCGTGACCTTGTTGCCCTGAGGACTGTCCATGTCTGCATACAGGGTTTGGTTTCTGGTTTAGACTTGGTTAAGCTTTAGACTTGAGGGTGGGAAAGGGAAGACACAGAAAAGCATTAGCTAAAGAACTAGATGACAGCTCTAGCAGCTACCAAGCATGGTTAGCCATATATTTATCTGTCAGAGGTCTTTTTTTAAAAAACAAACAAACAAAAAAACCCCCAAAAATACTTCAGAAAGCCTACTTCCAAGTGTATGTCCTCCCTGGTGTCAGAAAATACTACACTGAGTAAGGGGAGAAAAGTGTCCCTACCCCCAGGAAGGTATTTCTTACTGAGAAAAAAATTGCTCTGATCATTTTTGTGGATTGAAGGTTGCCAAGGCAGCAGCAGAACCTCTCTCTGGACTTTAAAGATAGGCCTATGACAACAGGAATGCCTGAAATCAAGGACACTTTCTGCCTTTGCCTTAGTCCTCAGCAATGAAGCCGAATCAAATGGTATTAGACCCAAGGATGTCTACCCAGAGAGGTTTTTGTAAGGATCCAGAGGTGGGAAAGTGTCTCCAGGCAACCTACAAAGATCAGTTTTCATGTTGGAATCAGGAGGTTTGGAAAAGATGAGACACTGTTCTGCAAAGGACAAGCAGCAGAGAGACATCCTGCACTTTCAATGCAAAAAGCCTGTGCTGTCAGAGCTTGCCCTAAGCAACTGTCCAGGATCAGGGCCTTATGGCTGAGAGCTTTATAGGTGAACAGATGAAAATCTCTCTGGTCAGTCTCAATTTATTCTGGATAAGAAGGTTATCTCTGCTGGATTTACTTTTTCCTGTATAGGCACCAAACATTTACTCAGATGTCCCCATATGTCTGGTGTACTGCAGTGGCTGTTAGCACACTAACTTCTCGTATTCCTTGAATATTTCCTACAGATTTTTTCATTTTATAATATATGCTACCATGATGAGAGTGTCCCATCCCTTGCACTTCCTGTTTTGCATCACTGCAGGACCTCTTGTTATCAAGACAAGGAACAAGGAAGTTAAAAGCCAAAGAAATGAGAACCAACTCTGTCACGGCAAAATAAAAATAAATTCTGACTAGGGTTCAACACAGCTGGACTGCAGACTCTGCACTGATATCTGTTGCAGGGGAGTCTGCAGGGACCCCATGTGTCCAGACGATTAAGGTGAAAATATTGAGATAAAGTCTGGGTCAAGAATGCAGGTCCACCCTATAATAATCTGCAAGATGAAATGTGTGCTATAGCTAAAATGGGCCAGGATTCAATGGTGTGTTATTCCTGGCACTCCTCAGAAGAGCAAATGCGAATACCCGTGCTTTACAGAAGGTGGGCTGGTGGGTAGACGAGTTTCATACTGGGACTGCAACTGTTCTGTTCCCTTCACTGCACAGAGGTGTGTGTGATGGGATGGGGAACGTATTGCCAACATCATGCTAGCTTAGGGCTCGCGTTGGGTCTGATGGAGGAGACAGATGGGCTGGGAGAACAGGCCATGTCACAGAGCACCAGTTTGGCAGCAGTCACTGGAGATCAGTGAGTGCAGAGAGCCAGCCTCTGGTGTTCACAGAAGGTGCTGCAATGACTGCACTGGCAAAAGTACCCCTCTTCTTAGCAAGAGATTAAACCTACGGCAGACACCAGCAAAGCACTGGTGGCTGCCGGCAAGTGTTCTTTAAGCCTGCCTGGAAAGGGCTCTATTGGCCATGAAGAAGATGGCTTTGTCTGTCCCTTCAGCCCTTATCTTCTTCACTCAGTCTGCTAGAAAGGCTGACAAGCTTTTCAAATGACCTTGGCAGCTCTGTAACACAGGTGCCATTACCAGACTGAGACCAACAACTGATTTCAAATAGTCCAAGAAGTCCTATAGTTAAAGAATTTCCAATTTCACCAGTACAGACACAGCAAATGGACCCCGATGTCACATTGCATGAAGGTCTTTAATCCAGCAAGTTTATGCAGACACTGGTCATGAGTTGCAACAAAAGAGTTTCCAATTAGACATTAGGAAAAAAAAAATCACCACTAGGGCGAACAAACACTGGACCAGGTGTCCACAGTGGCTGTTGAGTCTCCATACTTGAAGATATTCAAAATGCACCCAAACACAGCCCTGAGTAATGTGACCTAATTTAGCCCACCTCTGAGCAGGACACTGGCTCAGGTGATCTTCCAAGGTCCCATCCAAGGTAAATTATTCTGTGATTCTGTAATTCTTCAATAATTTCTTAAAGACTGATGATAAAATTACCCAGGCTTAAAGTAGACAGCTTGATATTGGAGCTTTCCTGTACTCCTTTTGATAAGCTCAGCATTAGGGAACACTGATCCAGCCCAAACGCAGTTGCATGATGAGAAGAAAATGAGAAAGCTATTTTCTCCTGAAAGATTGAAAGATGATGTCAGAGAGAATTTTGGCATTCTTATATAGAACTCTCAAACAGATGTGGCTGTTGTCAGCATCCATCCAGGCAGGTCTACCCCTTGCTCAACTGTACAGCCCTGGAGAACCAGAAGGGCAAATCAGAGCCTGGGAGATGCACCACAAATGATGTCAAATCAGCATGGTGGTGCTCAACCAGCACCCTGTGGAGGACAGGCTGTAGAGCCACTGAATCATAGAATCATTACGGTTGGAAAGAACCACCAGGATCATCAAGTCCAACCCGCATCCTAACATCTCTCTAACCACTAGACCATAGCCTCAAGTGCTACATCTACTTGTTTTTTAAACACCTGCAGGGATGGTGACTCCACCACCTCCCTGAGCAGTCTGTTCCAGTGCCCAACCACTCTCTCAGTAAAGAATTTCTTCCTAATATCTAATCTAAACCTCCCCTGATGCAACTTGAGGCCAAATGTGAGGATGGTGGCAGTGGGTTGAGGAGGGGGCAGGTGGTAGAGTGGCAGACTCCTCCCTTTCTTCCCATCAAAGGCCAGGACAGATGAAGCGTACCACTGAGCCCCACATTTCTGCAGGGATAGGGAAAGTGTGCTATGCCATGAACAATCAGATGCAGGACATCATAACAGTAACAGAAATGCAGAGTTCACAGCTGTGTTGAAGGTTTTGTATGGTTCTTTCCAAACCAAGTTCAGTTCTTTATTGCTTTTAATATCTCAGAGGTAAGGTTTGAGTACACTGGGAATGGCTGAATAAAAATCACCAGCTCCATGCAACTGCAGTAAAACAAATACATGTTATGCAAAGTGAGAGAATCAAGAACTATCATATCTTAAAATACACTATTACAGAGTGTGGATTATGATGGCACAGTGCCTTCAATGTTGTATTCATCATGTAAGACACTGCCTCTGATTAAAAAAGAGGATAGGAAAGAGAGAGTCCCAAAAGGAGGAAATTACCTCAGCTATCATGTTTGGGATGCTGAGATAAGACTCCACGTGAGAGGAGATTTAACAAGTCACTCACCAAACCAGGGAGTACACCTCCCACTCCCACTCCAAAGTACCTGCTTGTCACAAAACTTGACCAAGCAAAAACTCTGCCAAAATGTGGCTACCCAGCACCCCTGGAAAGTCAGCATCATGAACTGTTTTGCTTGGAGAAGAGCTAAGAGAATATGAAACAGCCACTGAGTTTTGCCATTTTCCACAATAAAGCGAGATGGGGGGGAAAGGGGGTTGGAATACTCCCTATGAGAGGGAAACATAGTAAGATTTTTTTAAAAGCTCATGTACATCTTGACCTGAGCTCTCTGTATGTTTGAAAAGGGCAAGCAGCACAGAGACATCCTGCAACTTCAGTACAAAGCCTGTGTTGTATACAGCTAGCGAGACTGAGAGAAGGAGTAGGATTTATTTTTAAAGATGCTATTATAGTAAAAAAAAAAACGCTCTACACATGGACATGACAACTTACGGTCATGGATGAACATCCATGCAGAAGGCACTGCAAAATGCTACTTGGTTTTGACCAAAGGGGTTTATGCCCACTGCCTATTTTTCTCTCCTCCTCATCCAAAGTTAAGGACCAGCACTGCAAATGTTATACAACACATGTGAAATTATATACAGGACTCACAGAGTTACAGTTACTAAATGCCTTGATTACAAAACACAGCATGAACAGCTCCCAGATAATGGAATCCATTCCAGCAGATCTGGGCCAGAAAGCTAACTGGGACCTTGATCTGAGCAGTTAAAGCAAACCACAACATTGTTTTACTGCACTCACCACCCTCAAAAGATTCAGCTCAGTTGCTAAAATGATTGCAGTGCTCAAAGGGTAAGACAATTTTTTTCTTCTGCAGTTAAGGAGTCTTAAAAGTTGCTCTGTGCCACTGTCTCATATATTGCTCCAATTCCACTCATTATTCACTATTAATATGTTCGTTAAACTATATAAATCTTAAATTATATCAACCTATGAAGCAAATTTGCAGTTCACTTATTCAAAATTGGTTTGATAGATTAACTGAAGAAAATTAACCTAATTTTATATTATTCCTAGAAGCTTGTTTCCATTTAGTGTCTTCAGAAAGCAACATATCCTGAACATAAGTAGGAATTCATAGCAACAAAAGGTTATATATTTGGAGGGTTTGGGGGTTTGTTGTTATTGACATTGGATTTATGTTGTACTGCTCAAGAGTATCTCTACCTATAAGGAGGCCTGAGCTTGGTGAAAAACAACTTTGTCAGATATATTCTGGCATGAAAATTCTATAGTTCTGTACATTTCATAAAATCAGAGAGGGATACTGTTTTATTGGTGTTGATTTTCTAATATTTTAAAACACTTCTGATGCAAAAATATCAAGGCAGATTGCAAAAGTGTAGTTACATAAACTGTACGACATTCAATGGAATAATTGTGCTTGATTTTACATATGATAGTAATGAGCTGCTAGATATCAGAATGATTGAAAGGTGTCCAAAATTGCTGCTTGCCAGCAGAGAATTGTATTCCATGCGAGGTTTTTTTGTACTAGCCTTATCATCAAAACGTCTATGGAAAATCTTTAACACCTTCCATTATTTTGTTTTCCCTTTTCTTATCCTCTCCTAAGAGAGGATTATATTCACTTTCTACCATTATGTCCAAATAATTATTATTTTCATGACTTCTGCTGTTCTTTCACATCTTCCCCTACTTTTGGCACAGGCTGGTATGTACTTACGTTAGAGAAGCCAAAGTCACTTGGGGTGACCTGCTCAGGTCACCTGGTTGGGTTTTTCAGGACTCAGGGAAGCTGAAGGTAAATGCTTGGGCTTGGAGGGCTGCAAGTGGAGCTTATCCAAGCTCTCGTGCTCTCTGTCACCCTAGGGCAGTGAGCACTACGGACTCCAAACCTGGTGGCAGTACTACAGAAATGAAGAAGTAGGTAAGAGTAGTTGGATGTTACATAGTTACAGCTTCATGAGAAGTACTTTCTTTCCACATTGAAAATAAGCACATACTGTGCGTGACATCTGCAGAGGACTCTGATTTAACATATAAACACTTACAAAAGCTTCAGCATAAGACATTACAGTCTGAACCTTGAACCCTAGGCATTGACTATTTTGCAGAATGACTTGCAAAGCTTCTGAAGTACATATCAAACCAGCCCTGGGGGACAAAAAAAAGAAGTAATGAAATGATGCTATTTGATGGGTGCATGTCTATGTGTGTGCTTATTAAGGTCACCCAAGCCAGCGTGCTAGCACTCTGCATGGCATTCCAAGCACCTCACCCAGTTTCAGATAAAATGTTGCACCACATTGCAATGTGGATTTTAGTGTCTCATCTTTCAGGAGCAGGAGGACACACTAAGAGAATCTGCATTACAGTTAAAACTGCTCAATATCTAATGGAATACTTTATTCAATCCTTCCTTATGGGAGTCTTCTGTTAAACATTTGAAATACAATGTATTGCCTTAGATAAATATGTAATAGGAATTGGGAGTTATTAATGCAACATAAAAAGTCTACTCCAGCAAGAGCAGTTACCTTATTAATTAGAAATAGCAATCCTGAAGACTCAGTTATTTATATGATTTTAATTTAGTTCCAATTCTAAACGAAAGTTTAATTATAATTGCACCTAATTCACCCAGACTATGAAAGGGCCCACTTAACAAAGGACATTCTGCCTTCATTAAATGATTACAAAGGGAACTAGAAATTGATGGTGTTTTACCATATTGTTCCAAATCCCAGGAGTTTTGCATCAGATATGGTCCACAACATTTAAGGAAATCAATTCTGGAACCCCAGTAAATGAATCCATAAATTACACTTTAATATCTCAAAGTGCTGCCTTCCTCAGATGGAATTTGTCACTCCCAGGATCGATATGGAGAGTACAGGGTTAGATGAGCTCTATGGAGAGCAATTCATGTGACTGCATCATTAAACTATGTTTCAGCATGTCACGTTGTCAATGCATTTGTATCTAAACAAGCAGACACCACATCCTTGGAGTGAAGTCTAGATATAAAAATTTGCTACAGGTTAATCCTCTGTTTCAGAGGAAATAATGGAAATTAACATTAACCAAAATCGACAAATGCATGAGGAAAAGCAACACCCATAACAATGCTTGAAGCACGTAACACTTTGTAGAGCGGCTGTCATGGTCTCAGTGCACAACAATCAAAATGAACGCTCCTTTTTAGCACCAGCTTATTGAACAAATACTTCTCTCTGGAGAACTAAAATGAGAAAAACTACCCTCCAGTAAAGTCCAGATACCATCAGCAAGCAGCCGGCTTGTTTAAACCCCACACAGGGAAAGGGTTTGTGGCATCCCTTTGTTTAGCTACCCCAGCACCAAGAGCAGAGCTCCACGAGGGATTTATTTGGTGGGAGCGTCAGGTTTTTTGATAGGCGCTCTCTTACTGGGACTCCAGACTGACGTGCCTCACTTGAAAGGCATTTCATGTGGGTACGCTATAGTAGATCTGGTGGGGGCAGTGGGACCTGCTGCCATCTCTGCACCAACACTGAAAGTTGGACAGCTGACAGCAAGGGAGACCCATATAAAAACAAACGCTGAACCATATGCTGCAGCTAGGGAGTGTCAGCACATATCCATGTGCCTGGTCCTGAAAAGGAAGAACAGTGCTATATTTTACCACTATGAGGGCAGGAAAGGAGAAAGTGTCCAGGGATGGAGGGGTAAAATGAGTTAAACCCTCATTTTCTCTCACTTATAATTTTGTGGGTGAAACTGTCCACATTAGCAAGAGCCAGTAGTCCAGCAGTAATCTGTTGCTGCTGGGAATCCTACGCCTGCGTTATAAGTATCTGGATTTTTTTACTGCAGACTGGACATGGCCCACGTCCTCCAGGACTCCCTGCACATGTGGCAGGAGGCCCTAGCTGGAGGACAGCCGTCCCCAGGGGACCATGCCAAGTGCCATGCTGGCCTTTCCTCTGCCTCACACTGACTGTGGAAGCATCTCGCCACCTGCCATTGCTCACTGGAGGCCTTGCAAAGAGGAATTTTCTTTTCCTCCTCTGACTCCTGCTCCTGGCTTGTTTTGGTTCAGCACCTTTACAAGCGATGGATGCAGTGCCTGCTAGCCCGAGGACTCACTGGCCAAGTCAAAGATTAGGAGAGCGGCACAGGCTGTGCTCAGTCCTACAGCAGTGGGAGCAGCTGGGTGGGCCCCCTGTGCCCTGCCCCATACACTGCAGGGTCCTGCCACCACCCCATGCCCTATCTGGGCTGCACAGTGATTTCTAACCTCATCCTTTGTTCTTCAAAGGGAGAGCGAATTAATGGGGGTAGACAGCAACAGACACCGCTGAGCATTGTAGGAGATGGGCAAAAGCTGGCAGTGCTGTGCTGACTCGTGGTATAAGAGCTGAAAGTTTCCACTTCTGATCCTCATGTACATCTGCAAAATTGTCAATCAATGCCGGGTTTATTGCACAAGCAAACGTGAGAAGAGCTCACTGGTATGTTCCCAGCAAGCCTTGTAAGCGCTTGTGTAAGCGCGCTGCCTCTCACACTCTGCTGCTTGCTCAGTCAAGAACACATGCTCCGCTTTGGTAACAGCCAAGATCCCTTGCACAGGGCTCAGCCTCGTCTTGCTTTCTGAAAAGTGGTGCAGCAGCTTTTCCTCCTTCCTTATTTTCTAGACTCTTACCACCATGAAAGTGGTGCCCACTATTACAAGCGTGCGCTTTACCTAGTGGATTAAAACTAGTGATTTTGAAGCATCCAGAGTAAAAAGGGTTGCTTGAATGTTCCCACTGCAGAAACAGCCTGGACAGATGCCAGCATCCAGCCACTGGCCCGTCCTATCATGGGTCACAGGGCATTTGCTTGTCATGTCATTGCTTCTCATCTGGCTCTGGCAATTGCAGTATAACTGACAGGAAAGGCACACTTTTTTATCTTAAAAAAAAAAAAACCAACCTAGGGAGTCCCTTGTGGATTTTCCTTTAGTGCTACCTACACCCAGCATGAATTCAGTAATAAGAGAGAGCATGAATCCTGTGATCAGCACAATTCACCAGGGTCTCCTTCTATTTATTTTTGGAAACTGGTACATTACCACATGAGCATCCTTTTTCCCAAAATCACAGCGAAACTTCTGCACAAAAGAGAGAACATTGCGTTTTAACTTCTCAGATCAGAAAATGAGAAATGTCTCCCTACAAAAAGGTGCAAGCAGGCAAGGGAGAAAGTACACAGTAAGATAGCAGCAAACTCCCTGCCTTTCACAAAGTTCACACACAAAAATATTGGACATTTTAAATGTTTTCTTTTCTGATTCCCCCCACACTATTATGTTCAAAGAAGATATTCTCTGGGCTACTCAGCTAAATAGGAGTAAGATGCACCAAACTGAACTTTTTGCCAATGGCACCACATATAGTGAGGTACCAGCCAGCCTCACAGGGTTTTGTGGCAAGGGTTGATCCACCACACCTTTTTGCTTTAAAATCATTGAGGTAGTTAAAGTGTCTCTGCTTTTATTCTCATAGTTGCAGTCTGCAAGTGATTATACAGGAAAATAAAGTAGGATGGGTTTTTTTCCTGTGTCTGGGTAAAGTGAGACCTTTGATCTAAGGCGCTATCAAAGTCCCCAGAAAAGAATGTTTCCCAGATTTAAGGAGAACAAAAATTACAGTGTGGAAAATATTTTATATGTGAGAGCCAGCAGTTCTCAGACAATGACAATATATGAATCCAGAATAGCACAAAACAAGGGCTGATCTCTGCAACAAGGCAGACTGGCCTGGAGAAGCTATTCTGGGGGCTGTAAAGTATACATGCTCAGACGCAGGGGCAGGCAATACCTCTGAAAGTCAGCCTCTGGGAGACTAAATTTGGATACCCGAAATTAGAGGCCGTTTTTGAAAATAAGAGCCTGGGTGGAAAATTTTGCACTGCTCATAAGTAACATAACAGGCTTCATTAAATTTTATTCCTAAGAAAGCATGTCTTCAAATACAACAAAAATACCCCTCTTAAGTCCAGATGAACTTATTTGACTAGTCAGAGCTCACAAACTAAGGCAAACATAAAACCCAAATACAAACAGTTGCAGAATTACAGCCTGGTATGTGGAAAAACAGTCACCTTGTGCTAGGCAAGCTCAAAACCAGCTTCACCAAAAAAGGTTTCTAAAAGCAATCCTAGTGAAAAAGACCTTACATTTGCTCAGTTGAAGCATTGTTGTTTTTCCTCTGAGACCTCTGAGCTGCATGGGGCATGACAGCTTTCCACCTCCTGGAGAACCAGCCTCTCAGGGCAATTTTGGAGGTAGAAGCTGAATTGTGGGAAACCAGAAGCACCTCACATTGGTATACAGCCCCAGAATGGCTCCGGGTGATGCAGGGCGACTCAGCCCATGCCACAATCAGCAGGGAATGGCTTCAGCCATCCTGTGGGTTGGTCCCTTGCAGATGTCATCTGCAGGAGCTGCAGTGACATCCCACACCAGCACTTTTGTCCTTCCCACGCAGACAGACAGCAATTCCTTACTCAGATATACAAAATATTCAGGGGAGATTAATCAGCACCTAAGTACAGAGCTGGAACATCTCTTCTACAAGTACAGTCTGAGAGACTTAGGATTGTTCAGCCTGGAGAAGGGAAGGCTCCAGGGAGACTTTATTGCAGCATTACAGTATGTGAAGGGGGCCTACAAGAAAGCTGAGGAGGGACTTTTTACGAGGGCTTGTAGTGACAGGGGTAATGGCTTCAAACTAGAAGAAGGTAGATGTAGGTTAGAAATTAGGAAGAAGTTCTTCACTATGAGGGTGGTGAGACACTGGAACAGGTTGTCCAGGGAAGTTGTGGATGCTCCATCCCTGGAGGTGTTTAAGGACAGATTGGATGGGGCCTTGCACAACCTGGTCTAGTGGGAAGTGTCCCTGCCATGGCAGGGGGGTTAGAATTAGATGATCTTTAAGGACCTTTCCAACCCAAACCGTTCTATGATTCTATAATTCTGTAAGTTACTGAGCTGATGACTAAGATGACACTCTTCTGGGTGACTACATGATATATACATTGTGCAACAGTATGGACTTGTGACATCTCACTCCCTGTTGCCACTAACAAGCATCTCACTGGTGCTGTTATCCAACAGCACTTTCAGTTACTGACATTTCCCTAATCATCCCTTCTTATTTTATTTCTTGTGTCTCTCATACTTTGGTTTCAGGTAACAGGAACAACGTAATATTCTTCATTTACATTTAATTTGCCAGTATTTCCCCCCACATGTTTTGTATAAAACTAGTCTGTCAATTCCTCCCTCAGAGAGTTAACACTCAGGCTTTCTTCAATTTCCTTTGACCCTACTATAAAATTCATTTTGATTAATTATTTATGTCTGGAGCTCCCCATGGAATTATCATTTGTATCTTCTATAGTTTCTCCTGTCACTGGCTATTACTGAATTACATCAGTTGGACAGCAGCTGCCAGTAGTCAAACCAGGTTCTTCCTCTGCCTCGGCTTTTTGCATCACCCAACAGACACAAACCAATCAGCTCCTGGAGAAGGCTATTTTATAAGCCTGCTCCCCTGCCCATTTTGGAGGCTAAAGTCAGGTTTATTTTATTTCCTAATAACCTTGGCATGAAAGGCAGCAATGAAGAAAAAAAATAGATGCTGTTACTTCTGTGCATTTAGGTGGACAAATAATGCCAAAACTAAAATCTATCCCTCCCTCACACCAGAATATAATTGTACCTGGCTATGCTTATTGTCATGTAGATACAACTATATTCTCCTAAACTGACTTAATTCAAACATCATCTTCAGGAAGCAAACACGTGCACAAGCTCCCTAAACCCTCCTTGAAAAACAGAGCAAAATCTTGGGTGTATTTTCCTAACCAGCAATGGACCTTGATCATCATCTCCTCAGTCATTTATCCAAAGCCAGATCATAATATTGTCGTATTTTCCAGTCACCACAAGAAGTAGGTTCTTCTGGGCTTAAGGTCCTTAATATTAGATCTTAGGGCAATTAAAAGCTTCATAGAAACCCTTTGAACATGACTGATAATCCACCCTGGCAATAATAAATGTTTATGTCTATTAAGCTAAACAGGCAACAAAATCTTAGCTGGCTGGGAATTTTAGTTGGATAAAACCTCTGTGTACAGAAAATCCACATGTAAACCTGTTTCATTTGTTCAGCTGATATTTTTTTCAGTGAATTTGCTGTGTGTCTGAAAATGAAAGCTCTATGTAAAATTTTTGCAGTGTTTTCAGTTTCACATTTAAATTGACTTCCTCTGGCTTCTTTCATTTTCAGTCTGTTTTCTCCCTCTCTCTAGGCTCCTGTGGCAAAACAAGAGAGTGTTGAAAAAGAAACAAAGAAAAAATTGCGAAGCACAGGAAGATAAAAAAAAGCAAAACCTACACTTAAAAATTCATGCTTTTGACAGTATTTCAAATAAATATTCAAAATGTGTTTGAAAAATGTTTTTTCCAGTTTTAAAGCAGCCATCCATAATACTTTCTTGCCCTTTCATTCCCTGTTTTCTCTTAACTTGTCCAGGAAACTTTATATTGAAGGAAAGCGCTGAAACAATTCCAAGCAGAAGTCTTTCTTTGCAAGAAAACTCAATTCTTCTGTACAGGAGGGAGCTCACTATTAAACAGAATAAAAATAATGGGCAGTGAAGAGAGTGAGGCTCCCTTCCTCATCATCAGTGTGGGCTTTGATTTTTTTAGAGAAATCCCTACACTTGGTATGCACATCGTATGGAGCAGCTAGCACTAGGGGTTAATACACTCTGAACACACCACCTTTGAAGACATGCCTTCAAATTTTGAATTAAACTTATTAGTGAATCCTACCGAAGCATGCAAGCTGGCATATCCAACCCCTCCCATCAGCTGCAACCCTTGTGAGTGACATACAAGTGGGAATTGGCAGAGGCAGGGCCCAGCCTGTATCTCGTTTTCTCATGAACCATGATAAGAGCATGCTCCACAAAGTTCAGTTTCGTTATTAGCTCTTTGTAGGGACTGAATTCACCTCAGCAATTGTAAATATTCCCCATTTCCCACAGCTGCTTTACTACTATCATCTTCCTTCTTTGTGCTTTCCTCGTTAAGCTTTCCTATCCTTTCCTCGTTAAGAGAGTAAGAGCAGTGTGCCTGAACGCTCAGTGTAAGACATTTCAATGCAAGATGGCCAGGCACGGCATAACAGTACCACTACATCTGCCTTGATGTCTCTCCACAAAGTAACTCTCAATTAAGTGTGTAGAAAAACAGGAATTTTACTTCAAATCATACTATTTCACATGGTTTTGATAACACCAGGGGCTCTGAACACTCAGAAAACCCTAGCAATATTGATGCATGTCCTAAAAATTCATTGGTCTAGAATTTAAATCTGCTTTCTTTTTCTAATCTGTTCCTTTTAAGCTCATAGGAATTGTTTTCCAGATCTGGGGTTTATAGCTTACTTCTTTCCAGATATAGCTCTGAGACGAAAAACTTTTATTTCAGCAAAAGGTCAGAAAATGTAACTCTATAACAATTCTAGGAGCGAGGATTTGAGGAAAAACACCAGTTGAAGCCATGAGAGCTGGCAGCATAATAGTCAAAACATCTTTGCTATTTTTTTTGGTGTAACAGCAACACCTTGATAAGTCAGTGTTGATTAGAGCCAACTGCATCACATCTTGAAACATATCTTTGAGAAATTAATGCTGAATATGATTATTTTTTCTTACAGTCAAATAATTTCTAACGTTTTCCTAAAAGCTCCAGCTTCTCAAATTACACATACTCATGAGAATCATGGGGTTTAACTTCTCATGATAAGGCAATGGAAATCTAATAGAACAAAGTCAAGCAGTTAGATACCAGCCAAGAGAAATTTTGCTGTAACTTGCATCTCATCAGCTGTACTCAGCAGAAGGGAAGAGAGGCAGGGGAGCAGCCAAAGGACTGAGGAATGGCCCTGAGCTGCTGGCATGACACAGAGGACAAAAATCCTGGGAGGCACTGAGTGAAGTACCATGGTGGGCAGGGAGAGGTATTTTTCATACTGTACATAACCCTGATGCAACCGCAATCAGAATGTCATCCACGGTTCTAACAAAGCTGAACTCAAGCTAGAACAGGTGCAGAGACCTAGTAGGATGCAAATGGGGAGTCAGTTTTACTGATGAGACAAATATACCTTAATAGGGTTAGCCTAGCAAAAGAAAGGCTGAGGGGAATATGATTACACTTTATAAATACATGCCCAAATACCAGGGGGCCTGAAGAATCATTCAAACTATAAGACAATGTTGGCACAAGAACAAATAGCATGAAAAAAGTCAACTGTCTTAAGCTAAAAGCAAAAAGGTGGTTTATAAGACTCTTCCAACAGCAGCAGTAGGTGCTGGTAAGCTAACTATTTTTATAGCAGAAAAACAGTAAATTTATCTAAGGGATTTTATGACATAGTATCTGCTGCAATAGTGAGCATCCCTTAGGGGCTATGCTCCTAGAAAGGTTCTGGTTGTCATGGTTGAAAGGTAGAAAAGAAATATGTAAATGTACACTCTGAAACCTGACATTCATGAAGGCAATTAAACAAAAGTAAACAGGTAACTTTTTCTTTTTTCACCTCTTGAGTTTATGTGGCTTGAATCCGTTATTTTAATACATGGGGTGCTTACAGCTCAAGCAGCAACACCCAAGTCAATCACCATAGAGAGCTGAATAAACTCCAGTGAGAGGAAAAAAGTAATCCCTTGTTTATTGCTTATTGCCCTTCCTTTGTACCATGCTCCCTGTGACTCCCACCTGCCTATCTACAGAGGGACTGGCTCATGAGGATTTCCTCAGCTTTGGCCAAAAGAGGGGTGTGTCTGCCCAGCACTGCCAGACCCACCTCAGCCAGAGGAAAACCAAGTAAGTGGGGCAAAGTCTTATCCTGGTCCTCTGCCATAGCTAGGGATGGATTATGTGCCCAGCTCCTTCTTGGTCAGAACATCCCAGGTGCCTGTTATGCCATAGTTTTATCAGAGGAGAAAAAAACCCAACACATATTTATCTCCTCAAAGCTCCACAGTAGCCATCTCTCTCCTGTTTCTAATCTTGCCCAAGTAAGTTGACTCCAGCCCCACCTTTTTGGCAAGCAGGCCAAGTGGCTTCTACCAGGTGGGGAGTTTTCTGCTTCATGTCCTTCAAAGGCAGAGGCATACTGGCCTTCAGGTTGATTTCACGCACAATACATTCACAGGCTCTGAAAAGGCTACCAGCATCGCTACTCCCACAGAACAGATCACAAAGAGCTGTACAGGTAAGTATTTCACTGAGGGACCTTGGAGTGCAACCCTGTAACTCGTGTAGAGTCACTGGCCATAAAGATAATTTGTCTGAGTCAGTACCAGAGGAAGGAGGAAATTTGGGGCTGAAAGGTATCTGCTGTGAGAAGACACCAGCATGCCTTTCTGGCAGCTCTGCCTGCATTGATTTGCTGCGGGCAATTCTCAATCAACATATGAAGAGCACTGGCAGGAGCTGTCTCCTAATTATAAATCATTTAGTCAATCAAAATATAGCTTCTCAGCTACGCTAAGATTTCATTTCTTCTCAAGAGCCTTACATGGAAAGAAAATTGGGAATGCTGTACCAGGAGGAGGAAAAAACTCTTTTTTAATAAAGAGAGAAAAAAATGAAAGCTTCAGGATCCCATTTGTGGTATAACTTACAGCAACTTAGGTACTTGTCAAAGCTAATTAAGACAGGCCATCTGCAAATGCTTATGATTGGAAACATTCCCCCCCTGTGACAGCAGTACAGTGTGTTACAGCCTCCTCACATCTCACCCTGACAAGCGCCAAGCTGCTTTGACTGACGCTACCAGTCCTGGGGTAGGGAGCAGCGTGAGAGTGGATTACCTGGGCATCACCCTTCAGTTCTGCCACGCAAGAAAGGACAGGGAAAGCATCCCTGCCCCATGTGCACCATTAGGGACAGGAGCACCCTGCAAGGAGCAGGACCAGTGCCACCCTCACACACATGGACAACCTGTAGGCACAGCCTTCTCTCAGGCCAACTCCCACCAGTGGGCTGGGACACTTGGCTGGGTACCCCATGGCTGCAACTTAATTTTCAAAGCACTGGACTAGCAATTCACTTCCTTTGGCAAGTGATTTGCAGGTGGAGCTGCGGGCAGTGACAGGCTAGCTAGGGAGGAATGAAGCCTGCCGATCTACCCCAGCATGGTGGACAGATGGGTGCTGGCAGGACTGGCAGGTGTCTGTGGAGGAGCAGGTCGAGCAGGGCAAAACAGCTCACAAGACTGCCACCCAGGCAAATAGCAGTGCAGCCTCCCGTTGCTAACATGCAGTGCCCTTGATACACAAATGTTTAGTTTCTCCCTAGCAACGCTTCTTTTTTTTTCTGTCCACGAAGTGTTCTTTGTACCCTGAGGAAGCCAGAAGTACTGGAAGCTTGTGAGGAGTACAGCCTTGCAGAGGAGCCTGAGGCAGGGCCACCAGCTCAGGGCTGTCCTGGGCAAAGCTGTCTGCATGCAAGTTTGGAAAGGTCTTTCAGATCTCAGAGGCTATTTTGGAAGAGTCACAGTTAGATGTAACAAGGGCTGGGATGTTTAGAAATCCGTTTTCACCCTAGCTGTAGGCTTTAGAAACTGCCTTGGCCTCAGGATTTCTTTCTCAGCTGAAGTTTATCAACCTAGTCTAAGTACATAGAGTTAGGCTTTAATCCCAAAGGAGACATTTCATTGCCATGCAGAGTAAGCTACAAAACAGCTCTCTCACTGGTGAGGGTCCACTTTGGGGAAAAAGTGACAAGGATCATCTGTCCTTGGGGTGACACCTGCCTCCTGCAGGAAAGCTGAAGTTCGCTCTGCCCATCCCAGGCCCATCCTACCAGTGAAACAGGAGCTCCAACTGTGAGAACTGCCTTTGACGTGTTCACAATACAAAGATGTTGGGCTTACACTGAGCCTTCAAAGAGGCACAAGGAAGACAAAGCCACCTTTCTTTCTTTGTAAAGCACTTCAAAGAATGCCTGCAGAGCTTTTAGCTTTTTTTTTTTGTCAAATAATCATATATATATATATGTGTGTGTGTGTGTACAAACATACATACATACATATATATGTTGTACACACACGCACGTTCTTAGGCCCCGCTTATCTGTCAGGAGATGATACTAGAGTAAAGCTCCATACCTGGACGGCTTGAGCAAAGTATATTTGTAGTGTTTGCATATTGTAGTGTTTCCCAAGCACCTCACACACTTGGGAAAAAAAATTCAATGTGGAATTTTTATTGTCACACTGAAATACAAATATTATCTCTTTAATCAGATAGTTGTAATTAAATTAAAGAGGCCTTATTAAACAAATCAATACTACACTTGAAAACTGAGTTTGCCCAGGTCTTTATAATGCAATTGTTGGTTGCTTTTCTTTTCTGCTTGGTGGATACTTCTCTCACATATTATGTTTAATCAAGGTTTAATACTTCACAGCAATGCTTTGCATTTAGAGAGCCTCATAGGGAGTCTGGGTGCTATGCACAGGGCACTGTCAGGTCAGACAGTCTCCAAATGAGAACCTCTGGTTTTCCCAGTGCCACTGTTACTTATAAAGTAATATTTCACTGTTTGCAGCTGCTCCAGACGCTATCTTTAGGTACATAAGGTATGCATAGTCATGTGCAGATAACCAAACCAATGCAAAGAAATGAAAACATGGTCTGTAAAAAAGGCAAAACAGTTCCCACTCTGTGAGCAGGAACTCTTGTGTTTGCCACCTCCCAGGGTGGCACACAGAGCTCCCAGCCTGAGAACTGCTCAGCAGAACCTCTCCCTAGCTCCAGCTATCTCCTGAGCTATCTCAAAATAATGTCATGGCCTTGGTCTTGGACTCTTTTTTCCCCCTTAAAGTGAGGGACACAAGCCACTTCCTTCTGCAGCAGTTGGCATTTCTGCTGAACTTCATGCAGAAGTGAAAGAACAAGGTAAACGGCTGATGTGGAGATTGGAACCCAGCAGCTGGAGTGAGTGTGCGTTCCCTGTCCTTAAAGTTTGGTACTAAGCTAGACTTTCTGTTTATTGTCGAGAAAAAGCTAAAGAAATGTTCTTTTTGCAGTACTCCCTATCCCAAAGTGCTCGATAGTCGGCAGAGATTCAAGACTCGCCACAGCCAGAGCCTGGAAAGCACTTCTAAAAAACAAACTAACAAGCAAACAAACAGCAGACAAAACCAAATCGGGAAAATGACACAGAAAAACCCTGGTTCCAAGAGCTGCAGAAGATTTCTATGAAACAACAGAAACCAGGTCTATCAATGACACTTCTACTCTGCTATAGTGTATCAGATGGCTCGGACATGTCTGGTATTATGCACTTGAGACAAGGCATGTTCTCCCTCTCAGGAACATCAAAATATAAAACACAAGACTATGCTAGGACTGTAGTAGCATTATAAATCACACATTTGAAAGATATATATAGTATTTTAAAAGTTCTAGCTACAGAAAAGATCCTTTAATGTTATCCTACAATTATTAGCATAGAGTTTAAAATGACAAGCTCTCAAAGAAAGTTATTTTTCCACTGAAATAGTAGGTTATCAATGGTTTTCAGACACTGATAGGCATTTACACAGATATACGTCCATTTACATTTGCATAGATTTACAGAGCACAAGATTTGCCCAATCTCAACCCAATCTCATCATAATTACTGAACCTTCGCTGAATCCAGGAAAGATCATGCTTACTTCAAACTTGACCCTATTCATCTTACGGGTATATTTTTCCCTCTAAATCCCAGCTCCTGACCATAGACAGCCCTATCACAGATGCTTCCCTTAATATTTATCTGCTTTTCAGTTTCTGACATTCTGGTGAAGAGTAAAATTCATGCTGGATCTTTCAATACAGAGATCTTAAAAAACTGTAACAAAATGGGATTTTTAAGAAAAGCGATAGCACCTAGAAGTGAAGAACAAAGTACCTGATCATAATTACACTTTGCACATTCTTTACTTGGCTTGCTGTAAAAAAACCCAAGACATGCACAGCCAACATCCAAAGGAAGCCACAGTTTCTTCAAAAAAGGAAGTACTGTGGAGGTAACAGCAGCTACATACTGCCACTCAGGGTGGGATTCCGAGGGCCCCATTTTCGACCGGGATCTGAGCTCTCTCCCTGTCAGAGACCCGGGAGGGAGCAGTGCTGACAGAGGGCGACGAAGTTGAAGTTTCCCCACCAGCTACTCAAGAGTCTCAGCAAATGGCACAGGCCAAAACTCAACTTCCAGGCAACTGAAATCAGGCCAGATGGCCCCTTCCATCAAAGAAATGATAAAACAGATGTTTTATCATTTCTTGACAATGAGAATTGTCAAGAGGGATAGATGGCTGCAGGAGAGGGTGAGAGACAGACTAGAAGGAAAAGAAATCCATAAATAAAGCTAAAATAACTAAAAAAAGAAACAAAAGGCTTTTGTCCTTAGAAGAACACGGTAATTAAAATAGGTTTCAATCCACAAAGATGTAATTCTTGGTTTGCTGCTCTTTGTGGCTGGAAACTGTGTTTATCTATATTTAATCTTGATGGGTTTGTGCTCTGGAATCTCCCAACTATGCTGAAAAGGAAACACTGATGTGTAGTTAAAATCCCTTGATTTCAGCCTAGGCTCACCTGACTCGGAAAGCTTTTCGGTGGTACTGCTCTGGGTGTATGTTGACATCACCAAGAAGAAAATGTGGACAATTACTTTCAAGATAGCTCTGCGCTAAACAGTGAAACTGCTCCAGACATGTATGTGAACAGAATTTAGCTCGGCCTAGCCTACCAGCTTTGTGTAGCACGTTCTCATTAGCCTGGGACTTTACATAGTAAGTCTGACAAGTTCTGAAAAGTCAGCCTGACTCAAAAGTCACTGTTGAAATCTGGGCTTTTTTAAAGCATTTTTATGAAAAAGAATACACACCGCACCTTTCTCAATCAAGTATTTCTTATCAGACCTATTGCTATTTTTAAAAATCTTTAAAAATCAGCTAAAAAAAATTTCAAGTACTCATGCAGGCAAAATTCCTTCCGAAGATGTTTTGGGGCAAGTAAAACCACAAAACATATTCCTTTATGTCCTGAGAAGAGCTTATAAACCTCAGGGCAAAGCCAGCCTTTGGGCAATATTCAAGGCTGTCAAGACACATAAAGCAGCAGAAAAGTCATCCTCCAGCAATTGGTAATTACTAGATAGAGATACCAGTAAGCATGCTGGGGGACAAAGGCACTGCTGGCATTCACTTCAGCAGGCTAGGAGAAGGCCTAGAAGGCGGCATTGAACAGAAGGCTTTCTGTTTAAGAAATGCCAGCACTCCAAGGGCTCCCTTTATGACCAGAAAAAAACCCAAACTACAGTGGAGAGAAGTAAAGTAGGACATAAAATTTTATTCTGAAATGATCTCTGGCCACAACAATAAAATGTAACAAATATTCACTAGAACAGTCTGAACTCCTGTCATCAGCTGTACAATACATACAGTATCATAAAACTGGCCACTAGGATTAAAACCCACTACAACATCTTATAATGTTAAGTGGCAACAGCAGCATCTCACAGAAAATTATACATACATATATACACAGTCCACATTCAATCGTTTTTCACGTTTTCAGTACACACAGTTGCAGCATATTACAGTCACGTGTCTAAGTTGTTGCCCAATAAAAACCCAAGCTACTGCTTAGACGTAATTGTAGCAGTTGAACTGAGTAATTACAATTTGTAGCAGAGATGTACAAGCCCCTAGAAACAATAATTCACAAATGTTGTTTTATTTAAATGCTACCATAGCATTAAATCTGGGCAATATTCTAATCTTTGCTGACTGGAAAAAAGAATTCTTTTTGTACTTATCACAAGTATTATTGATGGAAAAAAATACTAAAAAATGGAGAGCATTAAATAATGCATACCCTTTCCTAAAGATTCTAATATTGCCCGATGCTACTTATGTCTGAAGTGTTTTCAACATTCCCATGAAGTCATTTATAACTCCAAACCACTCACCAAGTTAAAAGTGGCTTAAGTGCCTTGCACCCAAATTGTAAAAATCCCTGGCCACCTTTGTAAGAGCCAGGCACATATAAAAGGAATGCACTTTGGTTCATACCAAATGCCCTGGGATTAAATCACACTATAAAACTAAAGAGTTTGAGGTAAATTTTTACAAATACAGTTGATTTCTGTCTAGTGTAACCATAACAAAAATTTATTAAAAAAAAAAAAATCAATTTGATGTTAAAGTACAACCAATGAAGAAGGGCCATCTTTAACCCCTTAATGAGACGTACTACAAGAACAGTGTCCTCTCCACCCCAGCAATGTGACTGCCTTATTGTTTCTATTAAGGCCTCAACCATCTACAAGATGTTCTAAGAAAGGTGTACCACTTAAAAATAGATTTCATCCCTACTATCCAGTACTCAAAGGGTTAAAGAGGCCAAGATGCATGCCCTACAACATTTGTAACACAAGGCACATTGTTAACACCAAGGGCACAATCCATCCTCTATTGTTAATCTACACATCTTGCATCACTCTGTTGTTCCAATACACTTAAGTGGTAATGAACACTCCAGCGGTGCAAGAAATTGAGCCAAGTGAGACTGCAACCAAAGACAAGACAACACTGTGCTATTACTAAATCTGAAATAGCTCAGGCATCCCCAGACAATGGTAACATGTGAGACTAAGCACTGTTTCCAAGCCAACTTCTATCAGCCTAATTATCAGAGCCCTTAGAATAAAATCACATCAAAGCAAGAGGCAACGTCCTTTCCCCCCCTCCCTCCTTTTTTACAGGTATAAATAAGCTACAATAAAAAGCAGCTATGTCACTTAAAAAGCTTGATGTAGCTGCTCCTTTAGTGTAGAGGAAGTTCCACTGTATCTGGGTTAAAAAAATAGCTCTGCACACTATATTTTGGCCTTAAAGTTTCCGGTAGCATTTATGAAGAAGGTGGATCATAAATGCATTACTGGCATTCAGAACCAGTTATATGGAAAAGAAAATCTAGTGGTTTTAGCCCATTAATGACCCATGAACATTATGAATGTTTTCACCTTAAATTGCCATGAAAGGCAGGAACATGCATCAATGTTCCCTTTCAAATATATTAAGGGAGTGATTCTTCTTCCACCCCTACCATAAGCACCCCCATTTCTTAACTTCTGCAGGAAGAGTTAAGGTAGAAAGGAGTAGTAAAGCCAAGTAGGTGGCGGAGGAAATAAAGATTCCCAGTTACTGTAGAAAAATACACGGTACTGTATTCCCACAGTCATGAGAGTCAGTTAATTTTATAAGAAAATTAATATCTCTCTTTTCCAGACTTAGAATTACTGACCATAACTTACCGAATATTCATATTCCAAAAGCCGCTTTTCTTAGCTGTATTACTATATTTAACTTTTAACATGATTTCATACATGTTTACATATTGCACTTACACACAAAGTTGTGAACATTTAACACTAAATAATTTAATTTGACTAGAGGCAGGAAACAATCTTTTTTTTAAAAAAAGTAAGAAAAATGGTTGATTGATGGTCTAGTTTTTACAGTTATCAATCAACAAATACCATTCTTCACTCAGAAACTATTTTTGGAGCTTCTTTAGGTGTTGGCTTTTTGGCAAGAAGGTAAGCGATATGTTTCCTGAGAATTCTGTCATTTTGCATTTATATCCCTTCCCCAGTCTTACATTAAATTAAAAATAAACCAACTAACCAACTAAAGAAAAAAATTAAGCTGTAAGTGGTAAAGTAGTGAATATGAAGGAGAACTTAACCGGAAACTTTATTGGCCTCTCAGGGGACCATGCTTTAAGTATTTTTCATAATTTGTACAAGTAACTCAGAATAATCTGTGGATACAAATGTTGCTTATAGTAAAGTTATCGAGGTTTAATGCAATCCATTCTAGTATGTCTTGTTCTTACATCCATAACCCTTCTAAATTATGTTCTACTTTGTTTAAAATTCCCTTTTCATGTTTTATACATCCAATGTAGACCACAGCCATTGTACACGATGAAATACTGATCTTAGATTCCAAACTGTTCCTGTTGAAAACATGCCACAACACTTGAGTATTTCTGTCATGGGTCTAGATACTACTCAGTAAAGACCTTCTTTCTTCCATGAATGCAGTTAAAAAAACCTGAATAACCAAGCACTAGCACACACACACACGTGAACAAATCTACATGTATCTCTAACTGTTCCTTCGAAGATAATTTTCAGTACAAATGCCAAAGATTAGATCAAATTCCAACCATTTAACTTTCCTTTGATAATTTTCCCTTATTAGAAGGTATCTAGGATGGTGTCTGCCAACTGAAAAGCTTTCTACTGAGGATCTTTCCATCTACAGTTATTCTGTCTAAGGTGAAGTACTTTTCCACAGAAGGCAACGTAGTAATATAACGTTTGCCCCAACATGCAGATTTGATCTGAAGTGTAAATGTACCAGAGAGGTCACAGTCACTCAGAAAAACATTGTCAGAAGAAATAAAAGCAATCTGTGAAATCCAGGTAGCATAACAGTCTTGAAGTTACAGTGTAACGCTGACAGAATGAGTACTTCTGTCTATGTGATTTAGGGAGACCAAGTTGCACATTAGGAAAGAAAACAGGAGAGGGAAAAAAAAAAAAGAGAAACCCAGTGTGAATGCTCAATGTCATATACCTGAAATGAAGCCCAGAACATCTTGCCTTACCAATGTGTCAGATTTAGAAGAACAGACAGATTTCCACCTTCTTCTTTCTGAGACTGCTTGTTCCTCTCGCTCTACCACACGGCATGCAAGATGAAGAGTTATTTCAGCCCTGGAAGTTCTTATTTTTTGCATTATATTTAAATGCTTACCTTAATAAAAAAACATTACTTTTGAATATATAAAGCATTCCAAGGAGGTGCCTGTGTCATTAGTGATACCACTACTTTCTCTGGGCCACCATACAGAAAATTACAATGTAGCACGCTATGGCTCCACTTCAAATTCCAAGCTTACAAGTGCTTAACTGTACTTCTTTGACTATTCTCCCTGGAACCCAGTCAGGCATAGGTGTGAGCGTTCACAGAATTAAGACCCATTCCCATAAAATCCAAAAGGTAGTCTTACAAACTTACCCCGGGTAAAACCTAATATGAATCATGGAAGAGAAAGGTTGATACCTTTGACACCACGCTGCAATGCATGACAGTCACGTTGTAACCAGTGGCCTGCCACTGATGTTTTATTACTGTGTCACACTAGTTACAGTAAGGCTAATTGTACTGTAGAAGACAAACATTTTAAAAAATAAGTATAAAAACTTAAAGCATTGTCCCCGTGTTTTTATAAAAACAAAATCAACATCCCTTACATTTAAAATGAGTGCTGAAAGATACAAATGAATAAAGTTATTGAGCAAATAAAAATGTATTATCTGAGCTACTTTTCCAAACAAATAAGGCTCAGCCACATCGTATCTCTCATATTAACAGCATCGGGTTTTTCAAACTCAGCTAACGAGTTTTGGCAACACTGTTCTTTGCTGAATATTCCCATTGGCATCTGTCATCTGTGCCAAATTAGTCCTCAGTTTTGAAGCTGAGCTTGAAGTCGGAGGTAACTTGGAAATCGACGTTATAGCACCAGTGCTTTCTGTAATTCTCTTCGCCGAGGCCTTTTCCCCAGTCGGAGGCTTTGGCAGCCGTCTCCTTAGCCAGGGATGCCGCAAAGCCTGGCTGGGTGTCATACGGATAGCAGGATCCCATTCTAAACACTGTTTTAAGAAGTCAAGGAACAGGGGATCATCACATCCCTTTAACGCATTACCCCATTCTCTGCTCTCTGGTGGGCCACGTAGTTTTCCTCTCCGAGAGCGTCCACCATTAAGTATTACAGAGCCATCAGACAAGGTTGTGATGCTGCAATAGCGGGGATAACCCTTAGAGCTCACAAAGTTTTTAGCTCGCTTGGATGAATCTAAGAGTTTTGGAGAAGGCATGCCCAATAGCTCAATCATACAAGCCAGCTGGTCTCCTTCATCTTCTCCAGGTAAAAGCGGATAACCAGTGAGAAGCTCTGCTAGAATACAGCCCAAGCTCCACATATCTATGGGCATCCCATAACGAGCACCAAGGATGACTTCAGGTGCACGGTAAAAACGTGACTGAATGTAAGTGTAGACACGCTGATGCTCATAACAACTTGAGCCAAAATCAATCACTTTAATACCACTTCTACCCTGTTGCTTCAACAGAATGTTCTCAGGTTTAAGGTCACAGTGGATGATTCTATTTTTGTGCAAAGCATCCAAGCACTGCAAAATTGAGTGGGCAAACTTGCGGACCAAAGGCAGGCTAAAGCCCTGAAATTTGTTTTTCTTTATTAGTTCATACAGGTTCATGCTCAGCAACTCAAATGTCATGCAGATATGGCTGCGGAATGTGAAGTTTTCCAACATGTGAATAACATTCATGTTGTTATCCTTATCTTGTTTCCGGAGATGCTCCAGGATCTTAATTTCTTCCGCAGCTTGGCGGTGGAAACGCTTTTCATTTCTCACCATTTTCAGTGCCACATGCTGATGCATCTTGTGATCATAGGCCTTCACCACCTGCCCGAAGCTTCCTTTCCCTATAACTTTCAGGACTTCATACCTGTACGCAATATGATCATGGGGTACTTGTATATAAGATCCTTGGTCATCATCATACCCACAGTTGTTGGAACCACCAATCACACCTTGCCGCTTCTTTGCATTTGGACCCAAAAAGTATATTTCAGGGTAGCTAAAAATCTCATGTTGCTCAAAAGCTGTTAATTTTTGCATGTATTGCTTCATTGCCTGCTCTGGTGTCATAACGGAAGCTTTCACCTTCCCTGTTCCATCTGTAGATTTTAAAGAGCTGGAGCTCCCTTGTCGTCTGTGAGCACTCTCTGTCTGTCTTTCCTGAACCACTGGCAATCCAGATTTGCCTAGTGTTGTAAGTCCATTTGGCTGTGTCGTCAGAACCGTCCTCTTGTTACTATTATCTTCAAATAGCTGCTGAACCTGGATTTGTCCATGGCTACCAACATGGAGGTGCTCATTCATTGTGTGCTTACTGCCTCCAACCTAAAATCGAAAATACATACCCAGTTAACAAGAAAGGCATGAACTCTATGCTTCACCATTCATTCTGTAACCCGCCATCCTGTCTAAATCACCTCAAGACGAAGTATTTTCTTAGAAGTCAATTGTCTACAGATAATATAAAAAATACAGCACATATACTGTGATACTGCTAGATGCTGACAAATTTTCCAGATCCTTGTTTCTCAAATGACATTTTCAAGACTCTCTAAAATGTTCACAACAAGGCAATCAGAGCTGTGCTACCATGAGAAGTTAACAATTCCTCCAAGGAATCTTCAAGGCAACAGTCCTGTAACAACAAGAAGTATGCTTGAGGGACATCAGACTTTACAGAACACAGTAGCAGTTTTATTGATGCTGGAGATCAATATGTAATGCCTGTTAGAACTTATATGGCTACGGCTCTCCCAGCCACCTGCTCTCAGAAATCAAGATCTTAATTTGTCCGTAAATTTGCTGTATATCAAAAGCTCCAGATACAATTTTAAGCAATAAGGAATGTGCTGTGACAGAGGCAAAAAGGAAAAGAACTTGCACAGTTCTGAAGTTGAAGAGATGCCATTTACTTCTTGCAACTGAGGTGGTCCCTGTTCAGCACAGCATTCAGATCAATGAAGCATAAGCATATCCTGTAGCACTTTCCCAAACCACTCATATAATAACTTTAAACCAAGATGAGATTTTGGGCCTGATGCAGACTTGAGTGGAAAGAAAATCTTTGCCTTGAAGAACGTACAAGTAACTTTATTTTAAAGGAATGGAAAAAAAAGGCTTAGTTGATTTTAGAAATTACATTTGTTCTTGAGGGTTTTCACACAGAAATAAACAGCAGCATTGAAGCATTTTCAAGCTAAGAAACACCAGGAGTACTGGGGTGTGAAAACAACTATTGCTCAAAATCAGTTATTTTTAAGGAGAAACAAGAAATTTACAAGCATATACTAGCTACTAAAATAGCTATTCTTAGAATTCCTCATTTGGTCTAGAGAATAATTAGTTTTCTGCCTGGTCTTATACAAACGTGGGAAGAATTCCCCTGCTGTCTTTCCAGCTGATTCACCAGTCTTAATATTTATACCAAATTACTAACCGAAAGTTCACGATAGTGTCAGACAGATGATCAAGCCAGGGTTGAGAGCACTTTTAATCTGAACTTTCTTTTTTCTAGGCAGCTAAGGATAATATATTCCCTGTTCACTTAAGGCTGCTGAAATGAAATCAGAAAATGACAGTTGTGTGCTGTGATATGAGGCAATGAAATCTGTGCTGCAACCACAGAAGTGCTTCCTAATGAGAAAATCAGGACATGCAACACAGACTCTAGCATACTTTGTGCTTCTGTTAAGGTATCCGTCTGATACGGCAGAAGCATGTTTTTGTAAATTTTAATTTTTTTTTTTTTTTTTTTTTCTTTTTGTAAATTTTATTTGTTCCCAATGAGTAGCCAGCTGGACACCAACTTCACCTTTGGATAATACTTTGAAATTTCCAGCTCTGAAACTCATACAACATAAGAACAAGAACTCTTAGGGATTGCTTCTGCTGAGTTCACTCTCTTATGATTACATTTTGACTCACATTGAATAACTGGTCCCTTTTGTTTCATCACTGCAGTTTGTGTATGTTTATTTGCAGAGCAATTTGGGCTCACGCTATCAAATTTGATCAATCTCATAGAAAGTCTTATCACACAATTGCAATTCAGAGCAAAGACATTTGCAACATTTAAGCACAAGACATCAACATTAATTCCCTTCCTAGTTTGACTCTCAAAAGCACTAGGAATTAAACAATCAGGGGGATTTAACAAGCCTATCATGCCTACAGGGAAGTTCTTCAGGTCAAGTTTGAGGTGCTCTGCAGCAGCAGTTTCCTGAAGGTTGTCCTGATCCTTTATATTGACAGCAGTTACTGAAAAGAAGAAAATTTGGCTCCAAGAGCTGCGACATGACACATCTCAGAAGAACCAGATCTAGTCAGTAACATGTGTCCAAGGTTCACCACATGCAGTACTGCAGAACTGCATAAGTAAGGAATACACAGTGAAGCAGCAGAGTAACTGTACAGATTACAAGTACCCAGGCTAGGGCACTCCAGATACAAACATTACTTCTGCAGCACTGGTTGAATAACAGAGCAGGACCTATCTGGACAAGCCGAGTGACAATACTAATGTACAGATAATGAGGAACAAAAAGCACAGCAGAGAAAACCACCTTGAAGAATTTCTTAAGTACTCATTGCTACAGTTAACATCTTAATTTTTCCACCTCAGTCACCTCTTTTCAGAGGCAGCTATTTTCTGCCCTTCCTAAGCACTGCTTGCTTCAATAGATGTACCGAGGAATTCTTCAAACTTCAGTTATATGCTTTGTATCAGGGCTTGGAAAAAATCCAAACGTTTATCTGCTTTCAACAGGGACTAAATAATTATTTTTCCTAAAACCATGTTTGCAAACACATTCGAAAGTGTAAACCATGTAGCTCTGCTTCCTGCACCTTCAGGCAGCCTCATGGTTTCTCTTGCTGCTTGAAGGTTTGCTTTTTTTTCCAAGCAGCAGAATGAAATCACCAGTATTATCCCAGCTTCACCCCATATCCAAAGTGACCGGTTCTGCCAGTTTCAGTCAGCTGCTGCTTGGGAATGCAAATACAGATGCAGACAGTAGCACTGGTTTTCTTTGTGGAAGAAAAGACACCGAATTAGCATAGGCTCTATTCCAAAAGCTGTTGGGGAGAAGAGTTCACTTTTTCAAAAACACCAACAGGAGCTTCAGAGCTATCAGACCCATCACAACCACAAAGTCAATATGAAAAATGGATGTTCCTCATCTCAGGGTATTGCCTGCACAGAAATCACCACCTCTTCATCTATTTCCAACTTAGAGGAGGGCTGGATTCACACCAGCCCTTTGCTCCTATCTCCTTCTGGCTACTAAGTATCTAAGATTGCTGTCAAGTTCAGGCCTGCACTGCTTACAAGCTCCCCAGGCTTCACCAGTGAGCTCTAAATTCCCTGAACCACAACTAATGGGCTTGGGAAGCTACAAAGGACTACAGCCTTAGTCCAGTACCAAACTGTTCACAGTATACAGAAGCTCCACCAGCCTTTCATCTGAATCCATAAAATTAAGAGGTTTATAAAGTGTCTCCCTTTTGCTTCTGCAGATGGGTCTATGAAATCCAGAACCTACATCGCTGACAACCTGCATGTATTTACATAGCTTACTTACTACGTATTTAACTGCCTATGCTCAGACCCATCTACATGTTCAAAGATTTACATATTTTTATAGCATACTTCTTCCAAAACTTACTGATGTACACATTTCTCCATAAAGTATACTGAAATAACACGTAAGTTTGAACTAACCTTCCTGAATCTTCTTGCAACATCAATTACAAACCAGCAAGTGTTAAAACGTTTGGGTTTGCTCCCCTCTCTCAGTAGTTGTTCATAATCTAAACTCACTGCTCCAATTTTGCTTTAACTTTGGTTTGCTCAGTTTATGGAAGTTGATGGTTATACTGAAAATATAACCTTTGAAGTAGACACACCAGGCAAAACAAAAACACTTTTTTTGGGGGGGTGGGAGTGTTTGGAGTTTGCATCTTGTTTTCTCTTGTCTTTCTTGTTTTGTTTTCACAAATGGATTTAGGGACATAAGTAGAACAGTAAATTACTTAGATGACAGACCTCTAACAACACAGAAGTAGCATAAAACTGAGTCCATCCTGCTAACAAGAAGGGTAACTGATGGACAATTCCTTTGCAGTAACACTCAGCCAACGCAATGGCCTGTTTCAAGACCTACAAGACTCTGAGTACAGGACTGAACACCACAGGCACACATACCTCTTCTCAACTGTACAATATTCCATCTTTGTAGAAGTTACTTGGTGTGATATTAGCACCCTACAAAACTAACCAAGACAGACACGTGCTTCAGCAGTATATTATCATTTTATTTTGAGCAAAACCCCAGAAAGAAAGATTTTTATGTCAATCATAATCTAAAAAAGATCCCTAAGTTGAAACTTAATAATAGAGCAATCATGATGCGCTGCTGAAATACTGCACAGGAATAAAATGTCTTTATAACCTATTACTTTGCATTGATAAGGACAAGGGAGAATCAGTGTTCCAAAGAAGTAACTTAACTAAAGAATAAATGTTATACTATATGCCCCTTTATTTACAGCATTTCTGGACATGCCAGTTTCAGCCCTACTGTGTCTCCCAAGCTATAGGCATATGGCATCAGGTGTAGCATGCTTCACTGCCTATTTTGTTGACTACAGCCTAAGCAAATGCACAAAAGGCCTTTTTTTCCTTAATAAGTGAATTCAACGGCGTTCCGCTGTTAAGAACTAAAAATAGCTGCTAATTAGTACAGTAACAATAATGCAGGATTATCATAATGGTTTTATTATGAGCATGTGTTTTATACACCAAAAAAGACTAAGCCCTTGTCCTAAAGAGCTTATGGCTCAACAAGAGCGTTAGAAAAAACACCCCATTTAGGTATTTTGCTGCTGTCATATCTGGTCTATATAAGCTTATTTTTTGAAAAAGTTAGCTTTTGACTTTATATAGCAAATACTTTCACAGACAGAACTATGCCTCAAAAGTTATAGTCATTCATAAGTGTTTTTCCTCTTGTCAGGACTACGCAGGTGCAGTAAGTCGGAATACTTCTGGGACACCCTGCATGTATTACACGTGTTGAAACCAAAAAGGACAGTCAGTGCACACTAAATGGAACCCTTCAGGTAAGCTGAAGTGTACACATATGAGAGATGTGCCCAGATGTACTGCAGGCTCCAGAGCACAGTCATCAACTGTTGGAACCCAAATTTCAGAGTCCCTCTATTAGAAATGAAGATAGCTTCATATTCCTCACAAATTTTATGCAGAAGAAGAAACATCCAAAGAAATCTATACATAGCAAAGTCCAGATCACGACTGTATAGTTATATCCACTCAGACGTGACAGCATGTCTGTGTCAAGTTATTACATGAAAACACCACAACAGGAAGGTATTTTCTTTGGTTTTACCTGCTTTAAAGCAGCTGGCCACAATAAAAATTTGCAGCATATGACCCACGAGTCAAGGAATCTCTGTTCCCCTATAATGTAAATTAATTTTTAAAAAACAATAATTAAACATTTTAAGATGAAGACTGAATGACTGATGCAAATGTGTATGGATAGACAACTCATCCCTGGTGGCAAAAGAGAACAGGCTTGCTGTGGGAACTCTTAGAAAGGGCTTGAAGAGGGAGGGTACCAACTCAAGTGCTGTAAATGGGTTGTTACAGCAGTAGACAGGAGGAGAAAAAGATTAAGACTGCTTAACTGCAAGAGAAAAAGGAAGAGTGCAGAATGCAGGGATACATGCCAAATAAGAAAGAACAGAGATGGAGGGAGGCAGAAGACAGAGACAAGAGTCTGGGAGAGGGACTCGCAGATGGGTGGGGATTTACATGAGCAGAGCAGCCGGCAAGCAAGATAATCCCTACTGCAGCATGTCAAGTGGATGTAAGAGCATCACAATGAAACAGGAGAGAGTGAATAGAAAAAGGTTCCGATCATCAAGGCAAGAATTTAAGGCTTCAAAAGAGAAAAGAGTAACTTTGGAGAGGAAAATTAAGAGCACAAGGGGTTAGAAATGAGTTCATGTTTTCCACCATGAACCAAAAAGATAGTCAGGGATAGAAGTAGACACAAATCAGCCTAGGTTGAAGCCACAATTTTTTTCTAAAATAAACAAAACCTTTCCCTGGTACAACACACAACAGCCTGCTTAGCAACAAAGGTTGCTGTGATTGCAGCAACTGCAGCCAAAACCTCTGGCCTGTTATAGGATGCCTGTGTAAAACAGCATCTATCCCCTTCTACCTATTGTATGGGTTCTACCAAACAATGTATTGCTATTATGTTCTACCAAACAATGAAATTTCACTTGAAAGTAGAAGACAACAGTTTCACTAGAGTCTAGATCACACAGCTTGCTGTTGCAATAAATAAGATAGGTAGTGGATTTCTTCTTTATCTGAACTAAAAGAAAAACTTTTTAGTTTAAAAGAAAAACTATCTTCAATCAGTCTCTCTTCACCACTAGTGTATGCACAATGCACACGCTTACATCCAACCATGGGCAAGTTCAATCACTCAAGCAAACTACACCTTCTGAAAGTCTAAAATACCAAGAGAATCACTCCCAATTTTTAGCTACTACAGAAGGCACACAGACACAATAGGGATGAAAACAGAATAAGCAAATGAACACAAAGAAGGAAGCTGGTTTAAGAAAACTGAACTCTTCCATTTTAAACAGGTCTGACTGGAGGAAGTAGTGGGATGCAAACCCAATGGTTTCAATCTGTCAGTGTCAGCTGAGGTCAGCAGGCCTGAAGTTTTTATAGAAAGATCACGTAACGGATATAGCCCTATTTCTTTAGGTTAAAATCCAGCATTCTGATGTCACATCTGATCCTTACCACAAAAAGTTATGTTAGCCAACCACAAAATAGCCACCCACAAAATTCTGAAAGGCAGTCTGAGCTATTTCTGTAATAGCACCCAAGGCTAAATAAATACTGTAGAGTAGGCTCTGTATCACAAAGGAAAGGCAGAGTTTGCAACAGTCAGAATCTAGAGAGACATGAAACACTGCAATATAATGCTTGGCCATCCCTGTGTGCTTCTTAAAGTATTTGATCTCTATGTATATATTTACACACATGCACATATACTATATATAAACATATGCACACATACACAATATATGTATTACACAGAAATGTAATGCTTGAACACTCCTTGCATGCTTTGACATAGACTTCATGTTTATGTATGTATGTATATATGCACAGACACTATATATAATACACACACATAGAAACCTATTTATAAAAATAACAAATTTCTGCACTTCCAAAATTAGTAAGTAATCCCAGATACACGGCTAGACCACTACGCTTTCACAAATCCTAAATTAAGTCTGGACTCTGTTACATGCGGGCCCCTGCTATTTGTGGGGCCACCTATATGTGCAGTTTCATGACCAGTATCCAGATTGTTTATACTGTGTTCCTTTTTTCCTTTTGTTATAAAAAAATTAAGCTGCTGCCCCAAGTCTAAAATCAACCAGCATTTAAGTGGTAGATGAATGTGAAAAAAAGGCCTTTTGATACTAATGAACAATTCAGATATATACCCTAGCTACATAAATATACGGTGATGTTCATTTCAAGTATGCAGCTCCACCTTGAATCTGCAGAATATTCATCATCCCTTTTCAGAATATCCTACATATACTGATTTTTTATTTAAGCCAATTCTTTCTATAAATGGATTTAGATAAGTTGCTTTTACCCCTGAAGCTACCTAGAAAGTCACTGAAACGCTAATATCTAAACGCATAGTTTCACCTTCCACTAGCCCATAATCACATTACCATTTAAAGCTCTGCCATATGTTTACGAAGATACTATGCGAGTATCCATGAAGAACTCATTAATTCTAAGGAAAGTATGCTATCAATGCCTCTCAGGGTCAGTATGAAATCCTTCATAATTTAAAAGGAAATGTATGCAATAAAAATTTCAGATATTTAGTGTTAACATGACAGCATTTAGACTCTTCTCTCTACTCTGTCATGCCTTCAGGAGAGAGAAACCCTCTCTCATCCATATATAGTGGCATACTTGGGAAGTTTCATTCCTAGTAGATTAACTAGGAGTGGGAGATAATGTGAGATATCACAGAACCGGAAAATAACATCCTTTTCATGCCATCAGTGCTTATTTCTTTAGGTAAACTACTGCAGCAATAAAGTTGGATTCATCCAATCACTGTCCCCGTGTACAGTGATAGCTATTTCTAGGGAAGACAGCTATCAGCCCGAGCTAATCCAACATATAAAGGGAGAACAGCCTTCATTTTTCACCACAGTTCACGCGACCCTTTAATCACCTTATTGCCAAAATAATGTCATCTCAAAAAATGCATTTACCAGAACAGCTTCTCTGTGTGAGTGTGGAGGATCGAATTTGTCACTGAAAAGGAGACACAAAACCAGACTAAAGGGGGGCTGGGGAGGGGAAAGGAGAAAGCTGCTTCTCAGTGCAGTCGCGGGGTCCCAGCCTCACGCAAACGCGCACATTTGATGGGGGCCTGCGGAAATTAAATGCACTTTGCTCAAGCACCAAGCGCCTCGTTAGACGGGACGGAACGCCCGCCCGTGGCCCGGGGTGCCCGCGAGAGCTCGGTCCCGCCGCGGGGACCCCCGGCGAGAGGAGAGAGGCGGCACGGCAAGCTCCTGGGGCCGGGCGCCC
>VZZY01020313.1:81246-97075 GCA_013400335.1 Eurystomus gularis | reverse complement strand
CAGCAAGAAGCCGCACCGCACCGCGCCCCTGCCACTGCGCTGTGCCCCATTCCTGGTGCTCGCACCACAAGACGCGCTGCACAATAGCCGCCGCTCCAAGCCAGGAGCACCACACCGAAGAAACTGCGACAAGGAGCCGCCACTGCCATTGGAAAGAGAGAGACTCCGATCGCGCTGCAAAGATGCAAGCTGCTGATGTCATTAAAATCGCGCAAGTCTGCCGGCTGGGCGTCGCTGCTGTTCCACGGGGACCATCACCGAACACTGAAAGGGCAGATGACGACACATACACACACACACACACACACCCATCCACACATACAGGTCATATTTTGACATAATTAAGTTCTTATTTACCCTTATCTCTCGGTGTGTGAGAGGGGGAGTAAGTGTGTGGGCGTGGCATTCTTTGATACCGTAGTATTTCCGTAAAGTAAATATGGTTTTATTCGAATATATTTAATAATAAACTTGTTAAATACTCATTTGGCCTCTGTATTTGCCTACAAGCTTGGTGGGGAGATATCTCTCTTTGCCTCGATCCCTTCCCCTTTTGGGAGGTGGTTCGGACGTCTGCGCTCTGACCGTGACAATATGAAAAAGTAATTACTGCAGTTCACAACAAAGTAATTTTGAAACTTAAAACACAAGCCATCAGACAGGAAGAGACAATACACACAGATGAAAAAAATACGTTAGACTACCAATGAACCAACAAACCTTTATAATTCGTTTGATTCACATCATAATACCTTAAAAATTCCCCAGACTGAATTATTGATAAATTATGTAACAAGTCGAGAAACTATCAACTGTGTATCAATGGATCATTTTCAAACTGGAAGTACATACTGAGATTCTCTTCTCCTGGGTTGTGTCAGGTATTATTCAATGCTGTCTAGTACTCTTGAGAGTTGGATGTTGGAACAGAAATTTAACACCTATTACATCTATATATGGCACCACACCAGGGGAAACTGCAATTGTGGGAGGACTGGATTAGAATTCAAATAATTTTGAGAACCTGGAAAACTGGTATGGTAAAAATGATACTGTTTAATGGAGTCAAGGACATAAGTCTATACTTAGATGGGAACAAATCATTTAAAAACTGGAAGAACAGTGTGAGGATATACTGCAATTCTCTAGAGCAGTGCTTTGGTATTATGATAGAAAGTAAACTACAGTAAACTACTGTTAAACTAGCCTGCTGTTCTGAAAAAGACAAACATTATGCTGGGATATACAATTATGTGGTGTCTGTAAATGTAATGCCTCTACCTCAACATCTTAAATTATAGTCTATGCTCTGTCTCTAATGTGTGAGAAGCTGGGCAGGGCCAAGAGTAGAAAAATATGACTTACAATAACAGTCTGAAAACATTTGGATTGTTTACTTCAAGAAGGAAGTTATAGTCTTCTTCAAATACATAAAAATATGGTTGCAAAGACCAAATATAAAATAAATTCTTTGGTATGCCTGCAGCGGATTAAAATGGAAGTGATGGATACAAATTGCACCAAATGAGACGGACTAGGAAAAACATAAGCTATTTTTAAAACCTGTGATCGTTCGCCTACATGCATTATGGACTTTCTCTCACAAGAATTTTTCAAGAACGTGTTGATCCCTCAAAAATTATTCAAGTAGATGAAGATGTATAGATTTGATACCTCTTAAAATCCATATGTCATATTTTGTGAGCCCTTTAGGTTGTGATCATTTATATTGTGAATATGCTGGAAATGGATGGTTCTTATCTATTACAGTATTAATAGGATGCACCAAGCTATGCAGACTGAGAATGAATGTGATTGATAAAAATAATTTTCAATAATTTGAAGCTTTAAGATGCTATTGGGTTTGATTTTGAGTGAAATGGTTAAGAATCAAAGGGGATGATTTAAATGAGTGGTTTTCTTAAAGTATATGGAGAAAAAAAGGAAATTAAAAGTTGCATAGCTGTAGGCTGGGACAGAAAAATATACACTCCAAACAGAAAACTGTTTCAAAGGCCCTTGATTTAAAATTTTAATTTTCCAAAATAAGAAAAATATATTTCTCAATAATTTCTCAATAAAGAAAATAAATATTTTAAATAGCTGATTAAATACAAAGTTTTTATATTCAGAATCTCTGTTTATTCCCTGTGAAATTCATTCCTGTGCAGGTTGTAAGAAAAATGGGAGAGTAATTTCCTCTTAGAATATTTTCTTTCTTATAGTGATAGCAGTGCAGGGAACACCTCGCAAAAGATAAGCAAAATATAAAGCAAAGTATTCAGTAGTGAACAATAATACTATCTTTCTGCATTCTGTCAAATAAAGGAAATTTAGTATCTTGCCATTTTAATGTAAGCAACAAAGGGTTACTGTTATATTCAGTTTCAAAAAGGTACACCTTTTCAAGACGTTTTTCTTGTGGGTGGAAATATGCCATATTTGGCCTCTGAGACTGTGATATTATTTCTGTGCTTGAGAAATACACTAGAAACTTTTACTTGTCTACGCAAAGGAAAGCTTTGACCTTTTTCAGGTGAAGTATCTGAATAATATGGTGATGATGACCACATAAAGAACCATAATGTGAATCTTCATTTCTCCTGAAGGAAGAAGCTGTTCTTACAAGCTACCTGTTCCAGATCAGAAGCCAAAATGAGATAAAATCTTTTCCACTTCTACTGTGTATTTAGCTTTCTCCCCTGTAGTTTATGCTCTTAAATATAACTTTTTAACCTGAACCTTTAGCTTCAGACTTTGGTTATTATTTAAGATTCCATGTAGCACAATTTTCAATAAATATGTCACAGTAAAATTTTAACTCTTGAAACATAACTGTTCATGGAAATTTTTTAAGGAATTTAGTTCATATTTTACATACGTATGCAATAAAAGAATCTGTATTTGCTAAATGTTTCCTAACTGCTGATATTATGTTTTGAATGTATATAAAGTTATTATATTGAGTAATTCACTAGAGGTGAGTTAAAATCAATTTTATGCACTTAATCCTTTACCTGACTAGAAGAAAACAATATATTTCTATGGAAATCTTTTTTTCATTTTACTCTTCAACAACATTGTTTTCTTTTAAAAAAAAAAAAAAAATTGAATATTTAGTCAACTGTACAAAATAAGGACATAGCATATCTTCCTCTTTAGATTAAAATAAAATGAGACCTTCACAAGTATACAAATTAAGTGTGTTTCTGGTCAACAGATTTAAAGCTAAACTTGCCATGTCCTTACATTTCCACTTTTAAAAATGTTTTAAAATGGTAAAGTGCTTATTGATTTTCTTCTTTCTAAATTTCTGTTACACCTTCTACTGTATTTCTATTGTATGCAGCTTATAATGATGTAATAACTTATTACTAAGAAGTGTGTCAGTATCACAGGGCACAAATGGCTACTGACCCTCTAGAAAAATTTGTGTGGGATACCTGCAGGCAATGATCAAAGCATCATATTGATGTTTTGGATTCTGTTACACTCCTGATACTGATCCAAGAGTAAAATACATATTAGCTATTCATTATTTATAAACTAGATCTAAATATACCTTTAATACAATCCAGGACCATCTGTAAAATACTTTATTACTTAATATTAACTATTTTTCCTTTATTTCCAGATATATGGTTCTTAGTGCCTCATCTTCCATGTAATCTATGGTAGAATTAATTTCAGGAGCTCTGAAGCAATACACAGCAGTGTTTGCTGTGATTTTAGGCACTACCATGCTTAGTAGTGCCAGCTGGCCAGCCTCACAGTGGGCCTCTATTCCTGTTGAATAAGCATCCTATGACCCAAGGAGGCCTCCCATGCTGGTTTCAATGATTCAGCAGCCTGTAAGTGACAATTAACACACAAAGAAAAAGTAGTTAATGTCATTGTACCACACTGCTCATGGAATGGAAATTTGACTCATTGGAAGTAGTGACATTGATTGCATTGGTATGTCTGAATTTTGTTCAAGGTCTTCCCAAAGTCCCTTTGGCTATGTTGGCTCATAGCATAAGAAAAAGATGAAAATTCAAAAGAAAGTAAAATTATATTTATTTTAAAATTTGATTTTACTTGCTTCACCTGGAAGGAAATTACCCACACCTAAATTAAAATGTTCTTAGTGAAAAATTTTCTTAGTGAGAGACATGAAGAAAATCCATGGTTTCTTCAAGCATTCTTTAGAATGAAGAAAACAAAAGTTTTGCTTCATATAGTAGTTTATATTTTAAGTGTTGTAGAAAAAAATAATTCTCACTGATCTGCACAAGTAGCAGTAAAGAAAATCTGCAATATGTGAAAGCCTGATTGATGCTGGGAGAGGAAAAAACCCACAAGCAAAATATATTAAATTGACACAGGCAAAAGGTGACTGCCTCATTAAAGTAACAGAACTCTCAAATTTAATAGTAGTACTAAGAAGATTGTTAAATTCTTGATCGTGTACATATGTGGAGTACAGAGGTAGTCCAAGTGCATGAATCCTGTACTTCTTAAGTTAACTGTATATTATTGTTCTAGTGTATTTGAACAGTGTAGAGGGATGCAAAGATTACAAAGACTTCTTATGCTGTCTTTTCTCTTTACACTTTCTTGGAACAGTTGATCATGACTGAGTCATAAAGGTAACAGGCTATGATATTGTCTTGCAAAAATCTATTGACTTAGTAGAAAACCTTGTGAAAGAGAACTCAGCTTAGGGTAAAACACAGAACTGGTCATGATGTGTGTTTTTCCCTGCAATAGAGCAACTAAGTAGTATCTTTCAATTAATTTAACTGTTTTGAGTTTTACTCAAGAAACAATTAAAAACAATTAACTCCTTTCTGCTCCCACGCAAGCAAAATATTCTATTTGCCTACCGGAAGACAATTTATCAGATAAGTAAAAATATGAATCTTTAATTACTGAATCAGTTATTTATGCAAATTTTACTCCAAGTAAACAAAAAACCCCAACTTCCATATCAGCTGTGAAGTAGGAAAAGAGAAGTCTTTCTATTTCTTATATTAGTTGTGACTAAGGACTATGTAAATCCTTGTCTTCAATCAGTAGTTTTAAAATTAAACCTAAAGCAAAATAACTCAAAAGCTGCTCTGCAAATCTGTCATTACAGTGTCACTTACAAATCAGATTTACAACCAAACTCCAATTGTGTTTAGTTAAAGTTGTCTGATTGCCACTGGTATTTTTAATATGAACGTTATTCAAGGGTAACATTTGGAACACATGCAGTAATTAGCAGAAAGAAAGATATGTGACGTATGTCAAACCAGGACAGACATATTAACTTGGTTTCCATTACAGAATAAGCAAACTGCAGCTACTGACTGCAGTAAACAAAAGAGTTTGACTTGTCTGTATTTGATCATTTCTTATCTGAAGAAATGAAAAGAATACACTGTGTACTCCTGGTCTCTATTTTAAGTCACCAGTTATCAGCATGAATGGTTTTCTGTGTTAGGAATCCACTACTGCAGGAGAAGGTCAAACTACGTATGATTCTCACTGGAGAAAACACCTGTTTTACCACAACAGTACTTATGTCACAGTAGGAATCTCTCTCTTCTTTTAGGTGTGCAAAACCATCTGAGTTTATAATATGCTATTTATTTGATTCTTATCAGAATTTTAGAACATCTAGAATATCCCCTAAACAATTAATACTTTAAAATGCCAGTTATCTAAATGTCAGCGTTTTGAAAGCAAGTTGACCAACTCAGCTACTGCTGGAAAAAACTGAATAATTATATCAACAATAACAATACTAAATAATGCTAAATCTTACTTCTTCAACAAACAGGAATGTGAGCCTAATCTCTTTCTTAGTGTTTAAGTTCCAAAATAGAAGTAATGGTCTTGGTATACTTTTATTTTAAAAAATTGCAGATAAAAAGTTTCTCTGCATTTTTTTTGGTTTGTTTGGGGTTTTTTGTTGGTTATTTGGTTGGTTGGTTTTTGTTTTTCCCCATGTGATACGTGTGGTTTCAATTTCTAGGTGAAATGAATCAAAGGTGAAGTACGTAGTTTTGTGATTTTTGTAAATTTACAGTGCAGAAGACCCAAATATTTTAGAAATTTCAAAAAAATACATATTAGCATTTCCTATTTTCTTACAATTATTCTCAACCTGACAGAGAAGATCTTTTTAGAAATTGTCCCTAAATCACTGAAACAACTATCAGCTGGAATTTCAGAGGTTTTCATATTTTCTTTCTAATTTCCTTTCTGCATATATTTTTTCCATAGGATTGTGCTACTTACACTACATTATATTATCTATAGCATTACATGTATCTATAGCATTACATTATCATGACCTTTCTAGTTAAAAAACCAAGACCTTCAGGGTTCTTTTTTCTTTGGGTTTGTTTTTTTTTTTTTAGTCAATGGCTATCAATTAGGGGTTTGAACATGCCAGGTGACAAAGTAAAATTTCTCAGGAAACAGATGTTTCTCACGTATAGCATAAATTAAATGAATATCAATGGAGCTACTAAGGTGTCTATATGTAATAATGTGTATATTAAGTGGTTACAAAGTTAACACCTAAGAAATGTGTATTCCTCCAAAATCAAATTGTTCACATGGATATTTTTCTATTACTTCAATGTATGTTTGTTTATCTGTTTTGCACTAATAGCAAATATTGCATAATTCTCATCAGAATAATATTTCTGTTATGGGGGGTTGAGTAAGTTAGGCTTGTGATGGATGCATATATGTAATAATTCTATGTGCAAAAAATACATTTTTGATAGCTTTTATGTGTATGCTAAAAGACAGTATATCATATAGATTGAGATAATTTTGCAGATCGTACTTCACAAATTTTACAGAAAGCTGAACTATAGATTCATAGAGCTAAATATTGTGATATTGAGTTCATGCACAGATGTGGCAGAAAACTTTTCTAAATTTGTGTAGATAAAGCTTACAACAGTTCGTTGCATGTTTGCCCAGAGCTAATACAGAAAGCATTGAGATTATACCAATAACAATCACAGACACATAAAGCTATAGCAGACAAGTGCAAGTTTTAAGGACAAACACTGAACTTGGATGTCTCTGGAGTCTTTCCTCTGCAAAGTAAATCCCGTTTGCTTATCTTTTCATAACTTCTGCTTTCTAATAAAGCCAACATGTTTCTGCATCAACTCTTGTTAGTAAGAAGGCTTTCCAGGGCTGAAGAACTGAATAGTTTTTTCCTTCCTCAATTTGGACCTGATAAGGTGTTTTATTTTGGGGAAACCATATTAAGTAAATGTATATTACCTCAGGGGCCTTTGTGGTTGTGATTTATTTCTTCTTCTGAGAAACGAAACATCTTTTAAAATCTTCTGGTACTCAATTTTCAAACAGGGAAGTTTGATTTGCTAAGAAATTCAGAATCTATTACCTTCAAATATCATATGGAAGAAATGCTAATAATCTGAAAGTTTGCCATTTAAACCCAACCCAGTTCTGAATTCCTCTTCCTCTAAGTACAAATGTATTAATTCCAGTTTCCTGCTATTACTTTTTCCATTCTATATAGCTTTTGCTTTCTCTCCCTCTCCCTCTCCCTCCTTCTCTGCGTCTGTCACTTGTGTAAATTTCTGCTTAAATGTAGAAGTGGTCATGTAAACATTATTGGTTGTTGCAAAACACATAAAAAGTTCCTGAATGTCTCCAAAGAGAATGAATGAACTGTATAATTACAGGAAGCCACAAGTAAACAAAAAATTCCACAAAGTCTTAAAATATAATAAACACTGAAATACATTGATCCCATCATATAATTTATAAATAGTTTGTGAACAGGAAATAAGGTGTTTCTAAATTTTACTCTGTACAGTATCTTATGAAAAAATATCCCTAATAATAAATCTGCTTAATATAATATCTCCTCATTTGCATATGATAGTTGACAGCATGAAGTTCTGCAATTTCTCTTTGGGGGGAAAATGCTTGCAATGCTGCTGTGTACTTGCTATGGCTGTTCAAAATTATTTTGAGGTTTCTTATTTATTAGCATGTTCTTGGTTACAGCAATATTCCTAGAATATTCCAGCTCTGTTTTCCTGTTCATAATATTCCTGTTGTACAAAATGGTGTTTTATTTTTTATGTGATAAATGAGTACAACAACTTACATGAGGCTCTCATTTGAACCAGTTTTGCTTCATTCAGAATTTAACAGCTAGTATTGTCTATTTTCTGTACTCTTTCAGTGCCACAAGTTAATTGCACACATTTTTTAACATTTCTGAAGAAAAGGAGGGAGGTCATTTGCCTCTGTATAATAGGACTGAAAAGTTTTCCCACAAACCATATGAAGTTTGCACCCTATCTGTTAATAAAATAAAAAGAAAATAAAAAAGAAAAAGCATGATTAGATTTACCTTATATGTTTTGAAGAATAGGATTCATAAAACAGTGCCCTGCTTTTAGCTCTGATTTAATACAGTGAAAAGGGAAAATCTGTTTTCCTTTGATTAACATCAGTAGAAGATTTCACAACTCATATGTATACAAAATGAAAAAAGGAAATTATAAGCATAATTTTTAATTTTTTTAATCATTAAACTCAGATATATTTCTATGATTGTTTTCTCATTTAGATAAACTCATTTCATCTCATTTAGCTACACAGCTAATCACAGAGTAACTTAGGTATTTTTTTCCATAAATAAAACAAATTGTACTTAACACCATAATCCTGAATGCATACAGAAAAACAGTGATGTTAGTAGCAAAGTGAAAATAAATGTTAGGGTTGTTGTTTTTTTTTTTCTTTCATAGAAGCAATGTTTCATGTTTTCATCAAATTTCCAAACTAATTGGTTCATAATTTCAACAAATATACCTACTAGATAGAATTATTTATTTTATGGAAGATCTCATTTGTATCTGAGTGTGCATTTATATCTGCAGTGTGGAATATGTATTTTTGTTATGAAAGCACTTTACCACTTATTCTAGTATCTGATGAATTTGTAAGCTTGGAACCAAGTGAACTGCACACAGCAGGGCGTTGAGCTTTTTGAGGAAAGGAAATCTGTGCTATCACATGAGCTGAGTAGAAAAGCATACCAGCTTGTAAAAGCGCACCACATTTCATGAATAAAAGACAAAGCCAATTCAGAAAAATGTTTGTCCTGTAGCCATCCAAGTTGCTGTGTATAAGATACATCATAATATTTTTTAACTTTTAATATTTTGTGAGGCAAATTTCCCCTCTACAATAACTTTTTGTTTAGTTTTATTGTAATATCTCATCTTTTCATTGAATCCTAGTGGTTCATTCAAGAAACTGATGAAATGTAATAATGAAACATAGCAGCATATTAATAAATTGTAGCAGCATAGACAGAAGTCACTGAAACTTCAGAACATCAAGACCACAATGCATGTAGATGATGCTTGCCCCAGTAATTGTGACATTCAAATGTATTGCTACTTTGCCTATTTTCTAAGGATGGCTGCCACCAGAGACTATTTTCTTACACATAGCATCTATGTGCTATTACACATAATTTAAGAAATTTTCAAAAGAAGAAAACATTTTGCATAAAATTAAAAAAATATTATCATTTAGAATAATGATTAATCTACCAAAATGAGATGAGGACCCTAACTTTAATGTGTGTTCTTGCACTAAATCTCACTGGGCTCATCAGTCCTCACAGCTTTAGTAGGCTTCGTTAAGCATTAGTTAAATTAGCCATAACTTTTTAACATTATTGGCTAATTGCTTTGTGAATCTGAGATAGCTCCAGAGTACACTAAAACTCCACATCAATACAATAAACTTGTACTTCTCAGTATCATATCATCCTATTTAAATTCTGATTGATGCTTGATTTTCAGAAGCTAGAATGTGCTTTATTTAATTCCTAAATAGGAAGAACTGAATAGTAATGCTTTTATTGCATGGTGTAAATATAGTTTTAAATATGCTGGTACATTTACATACTGGTAAATATGATTGGCATATTTACATACGGGTAAATACGACCCACTGAAATTTGCAGAAGTGGATATTTGAAAGTATTCCAACAAAAAAACAAACAAACAAACAAACAAAAAAATCACAAACACTGAAGATAACAGCACCTTATATCATTTGTTGACTAGAATATTGTGGTCTTCTTCCAACCAGTATGGCGTGAATTCCAAGTTGACATTTCAAGCAATAAAATATGTTAATTCTTTCTGAAAAATGTGTTGTAGCTTGCCCAGAAGTTATGAACTTGAGGAAAAACTTATTGAATGAGTATTCTAAACTCTTATACAGGCAGACAGGTAAAAGAGTTACAGTTACCTATAAACTTACTACAAAAATAAATGAAAGAAGGAATGATTCCCTTCCATCAGGAAAAGCAAAGCATTTATCCCTATTCTTGTCTTTAGGAATTATTGAGGTAAAATTTTGAAGATAATCACGTCTGCATACAACCTGAGTCCAGTAATGCACCTTGATGACAAAAATGTCTTGATATTATACTTCAAGGATCTTAGAGGGTTTAGAGCTCATCATAGAATTGTTTAGGTTTAAAGATCATCTAATCCAACACCCCTGCCATGGATAGGGACATCTTTCACTAGATCAGGTTGCTCAAGGTGCCATTCAGCCTGATCTTATACACTTCCAGGGATGGGGCATCTACCACTTCTCTGGGAAATATGTTCCCGTGTCACCACTCTCATAGTAAAGAATGTCTTCCTTATATGTAATCTAAACCTATCCTATTTTAGTGTAAAACCATTTATTCCTTTTTCTATCACTAACTTATCTGCTAATTTTTTATTCTGTAAAGTGGTACCTGGCAGCCCAAGTGAAGTTTTAAGAACTTTCCAGTGAGGATTCTCATGTGGCAGAAATAAGTGAATGAGGTGAGGGCACTGGAACTATGAAATTAAAAGGAAAATCAAAGTTAGTTAAATCACTGTAATAGTTGCAGCTAACCATATGGTTTGCTTAATCACCGATCATGTTAAATCAGGCATGATTTGAGAAATCTGAATCAAGAACTGTTAAATATGGGGATGGGCAAGGAAATTACAGAAAATATAACCACTTGTCCTCAGAAATAAGACACATCTCAGAAGAGCTGTTATGCAGGGAATTGTTCCTTAAATGAGAGCTTGGGATGTATGGCTGGAGACCATAAGCAAATGGCCCCAGGAGATAATCCTGTGAGACTTCTGTATGGAAGGTGTGCCATGCAGGTGTATTACAGCTAGCACACATCCATTGCACTAGGACCAGGCTCCAGAGCTACAATACATGGAATAAAGTTTTAGAACTGAAAGTTAAATGAGGGGCAGGGAATTTTTGTAGTTTAGGTGAAAAAAGGGCAGAGATTTCTGAGTGTGGCAAATCATTCTTAACCTATTTGGTCCTACAGCTTTGAGCTACGGGTATGCATTTCACGCATATAATACATATTCGTGTAATATAAGGTATATGTAAAGTTGCACCTTGTTATTTTAGTACCATGCTAAATAAAGCTATCATGCTGTATCTGAGTCCAAAGTAGTGAAACTCCTTAAATTTTGAGATTCTACAAAAATTAAATATATTATAGCATGTTGGGTTGACCTTGGCTGCCAGACTGCTGTGCTGGTTCAGCCATCATTATTTTATGCTGCCATCTGTTGCCTGATCACGCAGGCCAACACTGAACTCACCAACATCCCCTCAGAAGTCTTCTTTGGGACAGTCCTGCCATAAATTCCTGTGGGCCCAGCTCCTCCACTGCCCACTGTGGTGCCGGCATCGCGTACTGGACACAACAGACAGAGATGGCCCCTCAGTGGCCCTTCACATGGAAGGACACCACCGAGAGAGCTCAGCAAGATGCAGCCAGCCCCAACAAAAACCACACCCAGCAGGAAGCTCTTCTAACTAATCGGCTCCTGGTTAATATAATTCTGACCTCACCCACCACCCCAACCATGACCACCTGGGTGAGGGTGGAGCCACAAAAACACAGATGGGTAAGGTTCTGCCTCTGGAACATGAAGCCAACAGAAACAACAAAACATTCTGCTAGGTTGTGACTCATCCACAGGTCAACTCCAATTTGAGGACCACAACTCAGGCCCCAGCACTTTACAGACCTCCATCCTGCTGCTCTCTCACTCATCTTACTCAACATGTTCCTCACATGGCATCCTCTCTAAACCCTTCAGCAACCTTGTGGCCCTCCTCTGTACACACTCCAGTAGCTTTATATCTTGTACTGTGGCACCCAGAACTGCACACAGTACTCAAGATGGGGCCACACCAGTGCAGAGTAAAGCAGGACAATCACCTTCCTCGACATCCCTTACGTTCCTTTGTGAACCCAGCCTTGAAGAGTTGCAGTTGTTTCTTCTTTGAAGTGATAACAGAAAATAGATTAGACATTGTAATTTCAAATACACTTTTGTTTTGCTTAGGTGTGAATGTGGAATGAATTCAATACATAGCTTCATTACAGGGTACAGCATTCAAAAGCAAATACTTTTTTACTCTAGATGGCTAATAATTCATCAAAATCATCTGGGTGGCCAAGTGCATATTATGTCAGAAAATATACCTGTTAAGTTGGACATGGGACAGGTTACTTTTGTATTCAGTCACATACATAAATCCAATATCATAAGCTATTTCTCTTTGTGCTTTTTCTGTAAATGTTTTCTGCCTGTTATTCTTATTTATCCACAGTCTCTATAGAAAGTGAAACTGCTCGTAAGTACATTGTATGGAATCTTAGAAATATAATGAGGTTTTTGATGTTTCACTATGTCATCACAACTCACATCATCTACTGCTAGAAACAGGCAGTTCTGAAGAATGCTTCAAGCTAGAGTTGATGTTAAATATGCACATTCACAGATAAAGATATATGTTTCTCAGCAAAGGACAAAGAAATAGAAGAGCATATGGCTTTGTTCTTGTACATTTTCTAGTAGTAAACTGAGCAGGCCACAGATATCCATCAATTTAAGATGACAAAAGAAAAAGAACCTGAAAGAAGTGAAACCTGGGGACATTCAAATTGGTAATTGAGAAGGATAGGTCCTTCCCTTTTACCAGCTTACATGTCCCCAGCTTTCACTTTCCTCTCAAGATTATTAATTGAATAACCTCTTTATTACAATTATAATCTTTCAAATGCTTTCTAAAGACAATATATTTTGACTATAATCTTTCTGTAGATTTTATTTAAACCTGATTTTATAAATTGGTAGAGTATTCAAATCTGATTTCTTGAAGAATTCATATCTTTATATAATATCCTAAGACACAGCACTTGCATCCATGTTCTTAAACAATATTAAGAATTTTTGTTATGTGGAGTTTTACCATGTGAGGGTAGGTAAGTGAAAAAGACAGTTGCAACATGCAGGTTTTAATTAAATAAAAATCACATTGGGCCCTGTGGCTTCAAAATCTTGATAGCTTTTGCCATGATCATCTGCAGTAGCAGGACGTGAAAAATTGTTGTAATGTAGAAGCTATTCCTTCAATACCACATTGCAGAGACGCTCAAAGTAAACAAAATGTTATAAATACAGAATGTGCCTGTGAAAAAATGTAATCCCAAATCTAAAGACAATTCTGTTTCTCAAAACAAAGCAAATCACTAAAGAGGTAAAATGATGAGAAATTAAGTGATGTAGGGCAATATATTTCACTATCTGGGCTTTTCTGAGACCACAGTCTTTCCAATAGATCTTCAGTCTGAGATTGTAGATAATAGACTTTCAATAATTGGTGAGAGTAGGAGGATTAACGGCTTAGTGCACAAGTCTTTCGACTCTGAAAAACTAGGTTAAGAGATCTGCTCTGAGTCAAAAGAGAAATGAGTTTGATAATCTTGCTTAGTCCCTGGGAAACATTTGTACAAATCATAAAACCACCTTTAAGCATCTTCTACTATTGAAATTCTTTCCTCACAAAGGTCGAAGTTGGTGTTACATGCAAAGAAATTCATCCAGCAAGACCATGTCTTTCTGTTTGAAACTGAGCTACTAAGCCAAGGTATACTGAGACACTTGAGCTATACTCAGATGGATTATAACAACTCAAATAAAACATGTCTGGTTAAATATTCACATTCTTCTTTTGTTTTCTTTTTAAAAACATCCATTTCACACTTGTTATTTTTCAGTTCTTGTAGTGACGCAACTGGTGGAATTTACGTACTTTGTAATCTCATTTAGAAAATTGTCATTTCTATTTTTCAGTGTAGACTAAACCAAACCCAAACGAAATACTTCTAGCTATCTGTATTGCATGCAAGTGCCCAGGCACTGGCAGCAGAGGCTGCAGGGGCAGCATCTGTGAGGAGAGGCTGGCGCTGCCCTGTGTCAGACACAGCCAGGTCCAGCCAGCTCCAACTGACCCACCACAGGGCATGGCTGAGCCCCACAGCTGAGATAGTGGCATCTTGGGGAAAATGTGTGTAAGAAAGGGCAAAACACTGCACTGGTAGAATGAGACGGGTAAAGCCAGGGAAAAGAATGAGAATCAAACTTGTGAGAAACAAGGTCAGAGAAGAAGGAGGGAGAGGAGGTGTTCCAGGCACAGGAGCAGAGATTCCTCTGCAGCCCATGGAGGACCCCATGCTGGAGTAGATGGGTATTTCCTGATGGAACTCTGGCCCATGGAGTGCCCACCCAGGAGCAGAGCCACAGGACTACAGCCTGTGGAGAGGACCCATGTAGGAGCAAAGTGTGAGGAGGAGGGAGCAGCAAAGATGAAATGTTACGGACTGACCACAACCCCCATTCTCCACCCCCTGGGCTGCTTGGGATGGGGAGGAGGTAGTAGAATTCGGAGTGAAGGAGTGAAGTTGACACTGGGAAGAAGAGGGGGCAGGAGAAAGGTGGTTTTAGTTTTGTCTTAATTTCACACCATCTTACTCTATTTTAATCAGCAATAAATTAAAGTTCCCCAAGTCAAATCTCTTTTGCCCGTGACGATAATTAGTAAGTGATCTTCCTGTGTTTCTCTCATCCCATGAGGTTTTTCATCCTGTTTTCTCCCCCTGTCCTGTTGCAGAAAGGGAGTGAGAGAACAGCTGGGTAGGGGACTGGTTGTGAGCCAAAGTCAGTCCATCACAATCTATTTCTGAATTTTGTGAGTCCAGTTGAAAATATTTTAATATCACAGCTATGAAAATAAGCCTTATCTCAGGAGTTGTCCTCAGACTACTGCAGACTTATTCAAATGCTCTTTTATGATGGAATCCTGTGTCACAGATAAAGGAGATCAATCAAATTAAACTAGAACCTGCCTAGATTTGGAAGTCTTCCAGCTCTGCATGTGGAATGTATTTCAAAGTAATTATATTCTCAGGGTAAAATCCTATTTAAAAATAATTATTAATGATCCATTATGTCAATAAATTTGATAGTTGTAGAGAAGTCTTCACAGGCCCACCTTTTCAAAAGTCAATGTTTCTGGAATAATTTCTTTAATTATTTATCATAAAATGAATAGATTCAATAGAATTTGAATTTGATGTATGGTAAGACATTACTAGTTACACCAGAATAACAACAATGCCAAAACGGCGGTTGTCATTTGGGATACAAGTCTAATAACATATTTAGCGGTCATATGAAAACTAGAAAATGCATCAGGACATAATCCTAAACCTTCCTGAAGGCATTGTCTTGCTATTGATTTCACTGAGCACTGAAAAACAAGGGATTCTTTGGCTGCTATAACTAGTTATCACAGAGGGTGGCATGCAATAGCACTAGAAACAGTTAAAATATTAACAGTGAAGTATCAGGTATCTTATAATCACTATAAAAGTCCAGAAAACAGTCCATTTTTC
>VZZY01020313.1:54177-74015 GCA_013400335.1 Eurystomus gularis | reverse complement strand
GATATTTATGGCTGGCGTTATCTCGCTTCCGTCTTCCTGGAGGATTTATGCAGAATAGATTTATGGGAAATTGAGTTTTTTGCTCACTGTTTTAATAAGGCAGAAAAGATCATGTGGTCGGTTCACCACAATTATATTATAATATTTTAATGATTTATAATTTAATTTTTAAGACTCAGAATTTTTGTAATTTTAATCAAAAAACCTTAGTATCTTAAAAATGTGAGCAAAAAGGGTTACAAGTACATGAACGTGCTTCACACCATTTATGGATATCAATGGTCTAGATTCATTTCTTGTATCTATACTTATCTGAGTTGGCTAACAGTATTAAAGCTGGTATATAAAGAGCATCACAATTAGTGTCTTTTTATTTTCTCAGAGCTTTCCAATTCTGTCTGTAGAAGAAAGAAGTCTATGTTCTAAAGCAGAAGTAAGACATAACTCATATGTACTGCCACATTTCCAATTGTTCTTACTTTACTGATTATTCAGTGTAAACAACATGTACCTTTTCTGTTTTAATGGTTGATATTTTCCTGTGCACTGTAACATGAAATATATTTCAATACCTAGCAGATTTTTTTTTCTCCTTTAGCAATGCTCATTGCCAAAACTATTTTCAAACATTTCCAGGTTTTATATTTTATTAAATGTAATTTCCAGTCTAACTTGTTACTACAAGGGCAAGTATTTACATTTTAGAACTTCCACATTCCACTATTCTGCATAACCCTGCAGTCTTACCTCTTTTTGGCACACCAGTAGTGTGTTGGTTTAGTAAGAGCTGTGGCTGCGGGGTAGCCAAGCCACATGGCCAGGCCGCCACTCCCCGCCCCCTCCCCTCTGCCACGGGAAAAAAGAAGGTTTAAAAGTGCCTTTTTGAGTTGAGATAAGGAAGGTTTAATGTATATATATTTATATAAGAAAACAACATATAATAAGCACTTGNGACGTCAGCATGGTGTAGAATAACCTGGCTCCACTAAAATTAACCCTGTCCTGGCCACACCAGGACAAGTAGCATTACCTAAAACCCACTGGCTACAGTACTGGAGATAACATCTACTGGCTATGGTTTTCTATGCACCTTTCTTCAAACCAAGCTAGACCACACCTGTCTAGAATATTGGCCAGCACAGCATTTCTCCAAAATCAGTAACCATACATATCTAATTTAACCTGATGTATTCTAATATAAACTAAAAATTACACATTCAACATTCTATATTTTTATACTGCAGCACATACATTCTCTATCTTTTGACATTCTGCACAAAGAAGAACTGAGTATCAAATAATTATAAATTATATGCCTCACTTTACATTCCTGACATGGCACAGCTCAATCTAATAATTCAGCAGTCCTGCAGCCATAGTAAAGCTATATATCATAATCATTCTTTTTGGTGAAAGTTTGGTTCTTTCAGCTGAAGAGCACAAAGAAATTGGTTGTTCTGCATCAGTATGAAATTCTATTGACTATTAATGCTAATATCATTGAAATATTAAAATTTAATTGAAAGTTCTAACTAAGTTTATTAATAGTTTGTTGTTTATAGTATCCTTGTCATTTTTTCACTTTGATAGCCTAACTTGTACAACTTTTGGGTTGGGGTTGGGTTGGTTTTTTTCCAAACTTAGGTGTTGATAAAAGTCATTTGCTTACTACTTTTTAAAAGATATACTAGAAAACTCACTTTAAATGTTATTTGTCTTAAAATATCTTCTAGTGTATTGCAGAGGTAGCACTGGCTTCAATGAAAATCCAGTCAGCTTCTGTTTCCCTCCAGTAGAACAAAAATTAAAACAAGTACAGGGAAAAGGCCAAGAAAAAAACAAGGAAAAAGAGAATGTGATGCAGTGATCTGAACTGATCTCAGGAGTTCACATCCTTTGACAGTTTGGCTGTCTGTCTTCTGTGAATGACTTACATTGTCTTACTCTGTTACTGCTGTAAAGTAAGGGTGATTGTACAGTGTTGCACACATGAGGCATTCACTTTGTATTTTGAGACGTTGTATGACAAGGAGTGAAGCATAGATTCCAAATTTATTAGAGAGATATTTCTTCATGACAGGGTCCACAGCTTCAGTTCTGTAGAAAAGACTATAACCCATCAACTTCTATTCGCACAGTGATTTATATCTGGGTTTATCTTTGTTTCTGGGGAGTCATTTTCCTGAAATCAATACTGAGATTGGAAACTTAAATAATTTTTTTTCTCTCAGTGCTATCCTTTCATCTTCCCTAAGCTTTTTGGAGATTAAAACAATTTCTAATCTTATCTTGAGATAGCCCATAAAAGTAAGCTTTTCTCATTTTTAAATATGAAGCACTGTACATACGTTGTGTAAGCAAAATTTAAAAGCTTTATGGGACTTGGGAGATCAATATATTCTCTTTCTTTGTATTTCCTCTTCTTTGTAACAGAGGAATTACATCAAGAGCATCATAGCATCCAGATTAACAATCAGTTGCACAAGAGTAACCAGCTTTGATGCCTTTCTTCATCTGAAATCTGTGACTGAATAATTTCACAAAAAAGAGGTAGCAATAAACTTAGAAAAGGATAGAGCCTGTAAGGTAAGAAGACATAGAACTGATACAAGCACAAATAGAATGTGTTTTATAGAGTAGGATTAATTAGTGCAAATGTTACCACCAACTGGTAGAAGAGGTAGGGCAGAGAATGTTCAGTAACACTGAGTTCCTAATAAAGTTTTGAGCTATTTAAACATGTGAGGTGAAGTTGTCAAGTTCAAGTATCTTTTTTACCATTAGATTTTCTAGTGTTAAATTTTATCTGAATAATATTGTGATTAAAAAAATAACTTGCTTGATTTGTAGACAAATTAATACAAAAAAACCCAGCCAACCTGTTTTCAAATTCTGTTTGTTCATTTGCAGAAGTTTCTTCCCCAGGTAGATGACAATAGCAAAGAAATGAAAGAAATAAAAGAAAGAAAGAATTTCCTCAAGTTCTACCTACATTATGTGTTTTCTAAAAACTGCAATTTTTCCATGAGCATTTTTGAAATTATTCATTTCAAAGTGAGAGGATAACGATAAACCACACTGAAAAAGATGTCCCACTTCTGTAAATCAGTAAATGGTGTAGATGTTACATAACATGTGTGCTTCTGTTACATACACTCAGATGTGATGTCATCCCAAGAGACTAATAATTTAGAAAGGTAAAGATTAGATTTATTCCAGTACCCTTTTCTAAAGTCACTTAAGTGTCATAGCTTATGCATAAGTAGAAGATAATAGGATGCTGTTTCTACCAAATTCCTCTCCCCCAAAATGAGGTTTTAGAGTAAAGTTAATTACTTGCTCTCTACTGAGCACCAAATTTAAAAATTAAATTCAGAAAGCATGTTTACAATTTCTCTTGGACAAGAAAGAAGTGCCTGAATACTTGTAATGCCTTGATATGCTGTAAGTAGTAAGCTGACGCTGATACAGTTTCCAAAGAGTCATTGTCCATTCCTCTATTATTGAGCATGAAAAGGGTGGGATGATAAAAGCTTGTCTTCTCTTTACATGTGTTGGAAAAGCAAAGTAAAACAGATTTTAAAGAATAAAATTGCAATGAAAAAGATTCAGAGAAAGAAGAAATGAAATGAAATTAAAATGAAAAAGCACGTTATTTCAGAGCAAACTGATACTCACTTTACTGCGTATTGAATAAAATCTTATTGTACAGTGTTTTTTTCTTACTTCCTTTTAGGTGTTTGTTTGTTTTTTTTTTTAATGGCCAGAGTGTGAATTCAAAAACACGAAATAAGATTTCTTCTGACATTTATGATAGAAACTTCATAGATGCAAATGTTAAAAGAAGAAAAGAAATAAGGAACACTTAATATAGATATCTTTTGTTTATTTAAAAAGATCAATAAGTGAATAATACATTGTTTCTTTTACTCAAAGTGTGTTCCTTTTAATAACAGCAGCCCTTACAGTTGCATATTTCAATACCACTGTACATCAGTAGTAAATCTCAGGAAGCACTTATCTGCCACATGGAACCTTGCCATGTATTCCTTATTTCAGCAAAAGTTTCTTCATGCTCCGGAACATCAAGACATACCAATGTAGCACCCTTTGTTTCAAATTACTGTAAAGCTTTTCAGTAGACCTAGCAGTTCAGTTAGTTTCAGAGGAACTTTCAGTAGACCTAACAACTACAACACTGTTAAAATAACAACATAGTCAACATGTGCTGGTTTTATTAAGAAGCTTTTTTTTTTAGTCACTAATTTGTGTTCTCTTCCATTACCTGTTTCTTAACTTTTGTTGATGGTAAATCTAAAATGAATGTTCTCTAGGGAGAGGATAGTCATTTTATTTTATGTGCCAGGCACATCTTTAGGTCTTGAGAACAGAAAGAAATTATTCAAATATATGTGCATAAGAAGAGAAAAGACCAATCCTCGAACTGTCAAATCTAATACAAAATAAAGCGGAGCTAACACTGTGAGGACTTACATATACATTACCAAGCCTCCTTGCCTTCTATGATTTAAGGAAAAGTTTTTTGTCTGAATGGACCTCAGTTCAGTGATAAGAACTATTTCAGAAACTCAGAATCCTACCTGTATTGCAGTTTTTAAGTGGTACCTTTGGCACTCTATTCAAGGAATTAGGTTGCTGAGTGAGAGACTCAAAGTCAAATCCCCTTCGTGATATCACAAAGTAATACAGTAGCAATAAAGCAACATGAAGCATAGGTTGAGGCTTTCCTATTTCAGAGATAAGAGAAAGGAATTAAGTTTTCACTATTATCTTTCAATTTTTTGCTGTGAAAACTGAAAACTGGTGTATGGCTAATATTATGTGAGTGTCACGGACAGAAATCTGAACCAAATTGAGAAAGTACTCTACAGGTTTATGTGTATACAAGCCTAAATTGCAAATGTTTATATAGACTGCACAACCCAAAATTGTCATATGATCTAAGAATAGCTGGATTGATAACATTCAGCTGAACTAAAATGTTCTATATGTTCCTGCTGAAACCTATGTCAACAACATTTGACAAAATTGAATTCAGTAAAATATTAGTTATTTGCAATTTTTGTGTAAAAATTGCCTAGTCTTAGTGCACAAGGTAAATAAAATATATTTCAGTAAACAATCGTTTAAAACATTATTTTATATTAACAGACTCTATAAAATAATTTAAACTCATTCTACATATAATGGTGTTTAATAAAAAAGTACTTTATTAACAGAAATTTTAACATTTCAAAAAATTCTGAAGTCTCAAGAAATAAAGTCTTGGAATATCATCCAAAGTTACATTTGAGCTGTGTTCTTATTTATAGTAGAGCTGAAAGAAGTAAAGACAAATCCTAGTGCCCCTTCCCCAGACCTTGGTGCAAGTCAACTGTATAATGTACCAATTTTGTTATAATATTTGTCTAAACTCCCTCTGTCTGGAAAGAGAGGAAAATGTGATTTAAAGTCTGGGAGTGATATAATCCAGAACCGCAGAAGGGAAGGATTTAGGATAAAGAAATTTTTGTAGGTAGATGCACATGAAGGTGGACAAAGGTTTAGAGAAAGAGGAGCATGAGGAAAAGAACTATAAGGTAGAGTGCAAAAGGACAAAAAACAAGTCAAAGTCAAGAGTGGGACAAGAATTTCTTTGTCTAAGAAAAATCTTACCTTAAGCTTAAAATGAAATGTTTCTGATTAGACTGTTACTTTTCTTTCAGTAAACATCTGTGAGTTAGAAATCATCCTGTCTCCACCTAAAGCCTTTCCATACAGTCTTTTACTGTTATTACTTACTCTCTTCAGTTCAGGGTGTTGGTCTGTGTGGGAGATACTAAGTTTTCGACTCTGCTGATGAAACCTATCTGGAACTAATAAGACCTGGATTCCAGAGCTCAGGTTGTTTTTCAGTGACTACTCATATACTGGAAGCTAACACTATTCTCAAACCTATTGTCAGATTTTGTATAAATTATTTAAATTGTCTGGACTAAAAATAAGTCAGCAGGAAGATTTATAATGATTTCTTCATTCACATGATCCATTCTATAACTTGCAAAATAAGATACCCTAGATAGAACCAGAACTAATCAAGATTTCCAACATTTGCAAGTAGAGAAGAAAACTTAAGCCAAAACCCCTTTATTTCTCACATCCTATTCTTGAAGAGGCAAGTCATAGAACTACTCCTTTACTTGCTGTACATTTGAACAAAATAGTTAATGATCTTGGTATTTCAAAACAAGTGGATCTCTTTGGAAAAATATTTGTCTACAAGAGTGCTAAGGTCAGAATGGAGAAATTATACTTCTATATCTCTGAAAAAAAATGTTTTGAAATTAACTTTTTCCCCATTCCTATTCACATGGTAGCTTTTGTGAATCATATTTTGAAATACATAGTTTTCCACATAGCTTAGATAAAGAATATGTATCTAGCTTACTGTAGCAGACTCCAGTATAAGGACCAGATTCCTAAAACTTTGTCTTTGAAGTAACAAACATCATTAGAGCTAATGTCTATGTAAATCTGAACTACTGCCAATTTTTCCACAGGCTTTGTGTTTTAAGGGGGCTTGATTTGAGGAATTTGGTCCTAGTTTACAGAAAAAATTAGTACCCAACTATAACTCAATCAAAACAGCCCTTAGTTTTGTATATATTATCTATGTACTATCTATATAACTTTAAAAAACAAACAAACAAAAACCAAAAAACAAACTGAAAACATATAGCTCCTAGCCTGTGAAAACTGAACACTCTAAATTATTTTTTTAATGCTAAAATTTTACTGCTTTACTATACTTAAATTATCCATGTGTAAAAGTGATAACATTTTTCATAGTGAAGAAATAGGAATGGCAATTTGCTCACTGAATATATCTCATGTAATTGTCAGCACATACACATTAAACATTGAACAAATGTTCCCCTGAATCTTACAAGCAAATATGTATTGTAGCTCACAGGACAGAGAAATAAAACAGCACAAAAGCTTTCTGAAGAGATCAAAAGCTCAGCCGGTGCTTTACAACCCAGAAAAAGAGTGACATACACCCAGATGATCCCTGGAAGTGAAATAGTCTTCACAGTACAGATAAAGGCACAAGAATTCTAGTTATTCTGCTAGTTTCAAGTGGAAGAAAAATTTTTCTTCCTCAGTCTCTCATGACTGTTCTAAAAAAGTGCTCAGATTAACATACTGTCTCTTGGGATGATTAATCTTTGATCCATTAGTCTTAATTTCTAAAAATGGGAGCTTTGTTTTCTGTAATAGGATGCAGCCTCAACAGATTTTAAGAACAAGGTTAACTAATTCACAGAAAATAAATATGATTCAGCAAGTACTGCAAAGTCAGAAGTGGAGAAGTATTGTAATATTGATACTTATGAAGTACAGACTAAATGTCTATAAATTAGCTCATGAAAAATAAAAAAGAATCTGATTTCAGATTAAACAAGGTTTGTATAATAAGGCCTCATTCTACGTTCTGAATAATACATTAAAACAAGTATTCAAGTGCTGTACTGATAACCTTTAGATCTGTAGTCATATTTTTAATGATTTTTGTAGTATTATTTATTCAGATAGATTTGATTTTATTAGGCAAAACACTGTAAAATATGTCATAGATGGATGAATGTTGGCACAAGCTATCTAATATGTGATACTGTGTAGCTTATGTTACTGTCCACTGCAATGTACACATAATCATATGCTTTATATATAAATATATATGTATGAATATTCAGAAATATTCTGGTAGACCAGAGGTTTTGTCATAGTCTTCAAAAGGATCCCATTTCTACTGTCCATTTCCAGGGGAATAAGGGTTGAGGCATTTTCTATCCAGGTAAAGGATCTATTGATTTTTTAATAACTGAATTAGTTAAAATACTCTAACTACATGAAAGACAGATTTTTCTCCTTGATCTAATGCAAATCTGCATAGCCTCTTATAGGCTAATATACAGCTGGAAAGCATCCTTGCATCAAAGGAACTCAGGGTTCTGGTGGACACCAACTTGAACACAAGCCAACAATGTGTCCTTATGGAAAGAGGGCAAATGATATCCTGGGATACATTAGGAGTATTGCCAGCAGGTCAATGGAGGTGATCCTTACTCTCTGCCCAACACTGATGAGGCCATGCCTGAAGTACTGTGTCTAGTACTGGGCTCCTTAGTACAAGAGAGACATGGACATACAGGAGACAGTCCAGCGAAGAACCATGAAGATGTTTAAGGGTCTGGAGCACCTCGCCTATGACAAAAGGCTGAAAGAATTGAGACTGTTCAGTCTAGAGGTGAGAAGGCTCAGGGTGATATCATCAATGTGTATAAATATCTGAAATGAAGGTAAAAAGAAGATGAAGCCAGGCTCTTTTCAGTGGTGCTCAGTGACAGGACCAGAGGCAACAGGCACAAACTGCAATGCGGGAGGTTCTGTCTGAACAACAGTAAATGCCTTTTTCACTGTGAGGGTGACTGAGCACTGGCACAGCTTGCCCAGTGAGGCTCTGAGGTCTCCATGCCCAGAGTTACTCAAAAGTCATCTGGATATGATCCTGGGTAATCAGCTCTGACTCTGCTTGAGCAGGGGGCTTGAACCAAACAAGATCCAGAGGTCCCTTCCAACAATTCTTGATTCTGTTATTCTCTGATTTTATAAATACAGCTTTCAGAATTTTCAAGAAGTTTGTTATTAATTTTATTAGTGAATATAATAAGATGTGGGCTTGAAAACTGATTTGAAGATATTGGAAGTTAATTAATTAAGTCACTGTGTTGTGGGTGAATTGAAATAATTCACACAGAGTTAACTGGACACATTATAGAAAATATACATGGTTCATCATCTGACTTAGGCATCCACAGTGGGTTTGGCTCTCCCGTCCCACTGCTATCTCATTTACCCTCCTCAGTGGGACAGTGGGAGAAAACAGGACATCAAAACTCATGGATCTAAGTAAAGACAAATTGATCACTTTTCAGTTACTGTTGTGGGCAAAAGACATTCAACTTGGGGAAAACAGGTCTAATTTGCCGCCAATTAAAATACATTTGTGTAGTGACAAACAAAGACAAGTATTAAAATAACACCTTTCCTCCTGGCTCTCCAGAGTTCAACTTCACTCCTTAACTCTCAACTCTTCTAGCCCCCTCTGAGCAGCAAGGTCGGCAAGGGGCATACACAGCAGTTTCTTTGTCATTGCTTCTCTCTCATACCTTTCCTGTGCTCCAGTGTTAGCCCACTCCACTAGCTGCAATGTCCCTTCAGGGAAAAAAAACTCTGCTCCAGCATGGGCTCTCCATGAGCGACAGTTCTTTCAAGAAATACCCATCTGCTCTGGCATGGGGTCCTCTATGGCCTGCAGCGTGGATATCTCCTCTGGCATGGAGATCTCCTCCTCCTCCTCCTGCTCTGACCTCGGTGCTCCTTCTGCTATTTGTCACCTTTGTTTTCTCTTTATTGTTCCTTGTTGCTTCAGTTTTAGCATTAAGAAGTCTTACTTTAGATTTTAACGTTAAGGCCCGCACTAAACATTTCATTAACAGTACTTTCCAGAATTTGGCTAATTTGCTGCAATTATAAAAATATTTTCTTTCTTTACATTTTACTTTGTCCAAAGCAAAGAATGTAAAATGAAATAATAGAATCTGCTGGAAATAAAAAAAAAAAAAAAGTAAATGTAAGCTTTATTATTAGACTAAACAAAGGATAGGATTATTTAATTTCATTTTATTCTTTCATCTGAACTTTTATTACAAACTATTTTATTAAACTGTGGAGTTATTTTTGTATAAATTGAAGAAGAAAAGGAACAATCACTGAGAAAATCATAACCTTCTGTAAAAGTTATTTCAGCAACCTCAGATTCAAACTATAGCTATATTCTGTCACAGCTTCAGAAAATATTTCTGGGGTAGTTTCAAGGCTATAACAGTTTGTAATAATCTTTTGTAATTTTCTGTCCTAGCAGTGATTAATAAAATTAAAGCCTCTCTGATTGAGCTTTTATTTCATACATATTAAGTTGAACAAGAATCTGAGTTTTAGGGCCAAATCTTTATTCCAGAGACGATCGGTAACTCTACTGGCACATTTACAGTCAGATGAAGTAACACAGTAATTTTGAAAAATAAGCATAATGTGTCATAAGATGAATTTCACATTGAGTGAAAATTTTTTGAACTCAGGGCTAACCAATATTGAATTCAGCCAAAAAGGCCAGGGTAAATACTTGACTATTTTCTTGGGCTCTCAGTGCTTGAAAAATTTATTTTCTTTTGTTGATATAGGAACAAGGATTGAAATCTGACTGTAATAAATGATAATTCGTTAATTTTACTTCACCTGAAAGTATGACCCCATCTTTTGGTTTGTTCTCTGTTGCTGTTCAAATAAATAGCTATATAGTCCTTACAGGTGTGTTCTTATTTTCAGAATTATGAAGCCATCAGATCAAAGAGGCTTAGATAAAGTCACAGAGTTAACAGGAACCTAATCAAGCAAAGGCAGATGCTTAGAAAATTGATTGTCATATTTTGTGTAAAAATCTAAAAAGCAAGAAATGAAATTCCTATTTTTCAACTAGCATGTTTCCAAACTAGTAATTTCTACAACCACAAAATATGAGGAGGATTTGCAGCCAGTCCCAGAGTGTCAAATTAAACAATGCCTCTTGCAGCAAAGTCCATTTTTTTCTCATCTGGTTTATTTCTTTCCACTGAATATTATCCTTTTGTTAAAAAGAGCCTCTGCAAGTCTAGCAAGACCTGGCAATTAGTGAGCTGAAATATATAGGAGATATTTCTTCTTGGTAAATAAAGTAGGAATTCAAGATGCTAAATCAAACAAACCAAGGAAAATGTGTGCTCAGAATCTTAATTGCTGTTGTCTGCTGTCCTCATTTCTTCTTAGGGAGGGTAAAATCTTTTCAAATAAAAAGAGTAAATAATGAAGATATTGGTGTCATAACAAGAGGGGATGGATAACAGAGAATTAGTCTAAAGACATTCCCTATATGAAAAAAAATATCCAAGGCAGCTTGGCAGAAGAGAAGGCTCAAAAGATGTATATCTTTGAAAAATATTCATGTCAGGAAGCTTTTGACAAGTAATACCAAAAGGACTAAGGGAAGAAAAGGTGCCAAAACAAAGAGAATTGCTGATTTAGTGTGGTGTGTGCTTAATATCCAGCATCTGCTCTTGCCAATTGGCACAGTCATTTAAAAACAAAACAAAAACAAAAAACATCAAAAAGATATTATTTTTCTTGCTGTCTGGAGTCTTCCTTCAGATCTTCACTAAAAATAATGTTTTCTAGTTTTCAGTTTATTAACAAAAGATCTAAAAAGATCAAGGGAATGTATCAGGGCTTCAACTCTATTATATCAGTGACCTTGTAATTCCCCTGACAGATGTGTTTGAATATTCTGATGTACTCCATCTGATCACAGGCACATCAACAGTTCACAGATAATACTTCCATCATACATACATTGATTGCAAGTCTTTTCTATCTCACCTTATCATGTAAAATATTCAGAGTATTTAGAGATAAATCTCTGCAACATGAGTTTATTGAAGCATATGCACTTACATAAAACCAAAAGATCTTCTGTGTTTATTTATCACATTTTCTCAGTATAAATTTCATTGCTTTTTACAAAACAACTGAATATATCTAATGTTTTCCCATAAAGCAGGGCATGCACTTAGGTACTGTTTCTTCCTTCAAACATCAGCAGAGCTTTGTTGCCATATACAAATAACTGAATTTTTCCAGAAAAAAAAAAAAAAACCTCTTTTTTTTTTCTGCAATGTTGTCATGGGGAAACAGTCAACTGAAGCTTACTCACTCCTCTCTTTAAAATATGTGAAATATTCATAAAGCAAATGAAGTATCACATTTTTTCAAAGCAAAGTCTGTTTAATAATAATTAAATAATTATGTGATTACTCTCTAAATGAATATGAGTTACTTCTTGCTAACTACTTTTTCAGTAATGCCAAGTTTAATTACATGATTTACAGGACATAAATAACAGAATATGGTAACAAAGAAAAGGCAGGGATGATGTTGCACTAGCATATGGCCTGCAAATGCTACACAATTACAGTCTTGAATCCATTATGAAAATACTTAAAAGAAAAAAAAAACCAACCTAACAACCCTCTGAATTGCTGGGGCCTGAGCTGTGGGCCCCAAGTTGGAGTTGACCTGTGGATGAGTCACAACCTAGCAGAATGTTTTGTTTTCCCCACTGACTTCATGTTCCAGAAGCAGAACCTGGCCTACCTGTGTCTCTGTGGCTCTGCCTTCACCCAGGTGGTCATGGCTGGGGTGGTGGGCAAGGCCAGGGCTATATCAACCAGGAGCTGATCAGCTGGAGGACTTTCCTGTTGAGTGTGGTTTCTGTTGGGGCTGATTGCATCTTGCTGAGCTCTCTCAGTGGTGTCTTTCCATGTGAAGGGCCATCTTTGCTGTGTCCTGCAGGTGATGCTATCACCACAGTAGGCAGTGGAGGAGGTGGGCCCCCAGGAACCTATGGCAGGACTGTCTGAAAGAAGACTTCTGAGGGGGTGTTGCTGAGTTCAGTGTTGGCCTGTGTGATCAGGCAGCTGATAGCAGCATAAAATGATGATGGCTGAATCAGCACAACACCCTCAACAATGTTTTGGATTATTACTCCTGTTTTAACAGATCATTTCTTCTTTTTGAAAAGTCATTGATATGCATGTAAAATGCTATGATAAAAAGCCAGAGTTCCTCTATATACCCGGAGAAACACACAGTGAGTCCTGAGGCAGGCTCATAAATCTCATTTCTGCATTGGAGACAATTCATTTTTTTAGACAAAAACAATATTCTTTGTTCCTTTAAGGGAAAGCATCATGGGCCTGCATAGCAAACACTCTTGTGTAATGGGATCAACTCTTACTTGGCAAAGAAGTAAACTGAAGCAAGATCATGTTAATTTTTTTTTTTTTCATGATATGAATTAAGTCCTTCTGTTTAGAATGGCATTCTAAAAGGCTCTGAATACCTATATGATAACTCAGTTGCTTGACCATTTAGCCTGTAGCAACATCATGAAGAGTGGGAACAGGACTTTTGTTATTTTTAAATAAAATGAATACATTTTTCCTATAAGTAATATTTTTGCCTACCATCATTTTACATAGAAATGCACAAATAAATGACTTTTTTTCATTACTAACCAGGAATAGTTTTATCTACTGATCTAATTATAATCCCACTTGCCATTGCAATCATCCCTTCTGCAGAGTAATCCCTCCTGAACTGTTTCTTTGTGCATGTTTTTAGTGAAACAAAATTTCTAAGGGTTCAGTTCTCTCTGTTCTCCCTCCCGCTACCTATTTATCTGTCTTATTATCAATTGGCTTTTTAATGTGGAGGATACTTGTGGGTCTAAGATGATTATTTCTTTGTAATCACAATACGCTGTATTTTGCTATGGACATTGTACAGTTACATACACTTGCCTTTCTAAAGAATGTATAATTGCCATTTTCCTTGTGGGCCAAACACCAAGAGATATAGCCAATGAACTCTTTACTTAGCTGTGATATAAACACTAATAAGGATTAAATTAAGACAGATCAGGTCAATGAAGCTTTGGGCACTGACACATTAGTGAGCATGGCTTTCTATAGGATGTTTATGGTTGTTCTTTCCCCACCCATTTTTTCATTTATTTCATTGCTTCCCCTTGCACAGTGAAAAATTAGCTCAGTTCATCTAACAAATTCTGAAGCACAGCTGTTTGAATTCATCCTATAAGATGTCCCAAAATTGTTTTCAGCTTCAATACATTCACTTGTAAACCACAATGGAATGGCACAACCGCTACTTAGAGTTGGCATACTCCTGTAATAGGAACGAAAATTGCCAACTGAGTAGGACAGCTAAATACTGAAATGTATTGCTTAATTGCATACATTGGATTAGGACCTTTTTATATCATTATAATGAGACAAACCCTATAGTATGTCATTGAAATGTAGCCTTGGAAATTTGACCAACAGCAATTGTTCTCTTTCTGTTTTCCAAACAAATTTTATATTGGTGTTTATATGCCATATATCCATTTTCAAAGATTACTTTTTTTGATGAAAGTTAGAGATGCAGGATGATATTCCAGTATATTATTCCATATTTGCCACATAGTATCTCTACATATGAGCTACCTTTTGTGTAGAATAGAGTAATTTAGGTTGGAAAAGATCTTTAAGATTGTTGAGTCCAACAGTAAACCTAACACTGCCAAATCCACCACTAAACCGTGCCCCTAAACACCATGTCTGCAAATATGTGAAATATATTTTCATTAATTCTTCTCACAGTCCATAAGGACACATAATAAGCATAAAGTGATACAATCATAATGCAAATTTTTTATTCTCCAGTAAACTCCGCAGCTGAATCAAAGTAGAATATTATTGTAGAGTAATATGCAAATATTATTGTGAAGACATCAAAAAAGTTGGTTCTTGTGCACTGTGACATTCTTAATTCTATAAATATTTCATCCCCAAAGGATGTAAAGCTAAGTGGAACAAAAGTAAGGTATGTCTTCCTTGTGTTTACTGTAAGTGTTAGCGATACGGAACCGGAAATTGGTGTAATATTGTACATAGTATTTCATATTTGTAACTCTGGACATGAGTAAAGAATAAGTAAAAGCAGCAAATGAAATGCAAGTGTAAAGAATGTAATCTCTGGCAAATAGAATGATACTTAAAAACTAGTAGGGAGATAGGGAAGTACTTAAAGATGTTCTACCTTTAGATAAAGAAAACCGCTTTTTTTTCCCTCTTCATTGAACAGTAAAGGCAATGGATATAAGTCAGTATTTATGTAAGATTTCATAATGTTCCTAGATAGCCAGAACAAGCCATATCTTGTCTTCTACATAATTCAGTGGTCAATATTGTCATATTCTTATGAAAGTCTAATTCCATTTGGATTCGTTTATACAATAACTCACTCTAAATGTATTTTTACTGTTCTAAAACTTGATACCATTTCAATTTCATGTAAAGCGTTTCTGTTCTGTGGAGAAGACCAAAAGGAATACTCAATCTAATTTATTTCATTCAGAGTAAAATGAAACTGATTCTTCTTGATAAGATTAAAATACTTAAAAACAAACAAGCAAAAAACCCCTAAGCCCTTTTTAAAATTTATTTAATTTGGTACCCAATTATTTTTTTCATTTCCTTCATCTTTTTAAGAAATTAAGTAAATTTTAAAGTACAGCTTGCAAATTGACATGTACTGTATAAATGCACATTCTGTTCTTAAAGGATAAAAGTCATAAGTAAAGGATGAACAAAGGAGTAAAATACACGTTTTCCCAGGAAGCTTTCATTACCACTGGAACAATTACAAAGGCTTTTTCTCTCCTCTGCCTAAATGGTAATTTCTCTAAAATTTTTGAGACTTGATATTTCTGTTCTTTGTAACCTTTTAATTGGTTGAAGTATTGCCATAAGCCTTGTGTTGAATTCACAAGGCCTCAGGACTAAGGTTCATCAAGCTTGTTCTGTCTGAGCTTTTCTTGACCTGTTTGCCTCTTGAGAAAGTTCCAGAGCAAACCATGAGGGGATATGCTTACTTTAATTTTCTAGATGAACAGTATTAATTAAATAGGACTACTCTATTACTTAATTTCTTTACTCTTTTGGGGGTAGTTTTTACTATGTAGGGCTGTTATTTTACCTTCATCCTTGACTGTTTTTGAACTCAGAACCCACCTCTTCTACCCACCTATCTAGCAGGCTGAAGTCAGCCCAGAGAAAGATCCCTGAGCTGATGGTATAAATAAATTCAAAGAAAATAACAAGTAAAGTTAAGGACTTGGAAAAAAACAACATCACCACCACAAACAAATAAAAAACCCCACCCAGTCTTGACAAACAGTTGCAGACATGTTTTCAGAAACTCAAGAAAGGTAAAGAGAAACCTGAAAAAAAGAAAAAAAAAAAGCTGAAAGATCTTATAAAACATATACAATACTGTTCAAGGGCTTGTAGACCTATAAATGAAAGTGTAATATAGATATATAATTTAAAAATGATTGATTAGAGGAGAACAATAACCAGAATTAGCTCAAGGATTTTAGGATGAGCAACGGTTATGTCTGGACACTAATGGAACTAAGCACATCAAAGCAGAACTTGCTACATTTAATGAGAAAAGTGTTAATTTAAATGGGGTAGGTAATAAACTGTGCCACATCTTTCACAAATAAATTCAATTGCAGAAATGAAGCAAACTGTTTTATAGATACCATTCTTTCAGTGTATGCATGATATGATGGGAAAATATATTGCACTTATGAAATAAAAACCTATGATCTAGGTAAGTATGATCCTGCTAATCCAATATTAACAATATGCCAAGATTTAAAACTATTTTGAGGGAAAAATAAATATAGGCAAGTTTAACAGGAATTCTTCAAAATGGATCATTATATTTCAAATTAATTATGGTGCAGTCAATGCACAGTAAAATATCTGCAATAAAAAACAGATGAGCATGCATAAATATACAAATCAAAAAACCACTATCCTCAACATAAATGGCTCTAGTCAGTATCTTTTCTCCATTCACTCTTTGCAATTTTTTATAATCATCCTGTAAGGCAGCACCCAGTAGAGTTTCTATGCTGTACTTGAAGCTGACTTGCTGTTTCCACCATGGCACTTTTCTTTTTTATTGATTTTAGCTTCACTGTTACATTCATTTTTTCCTAAAAGTAGGCATATATATTTTCTGGTTTATAGTCTTCATCTTACATCTCATCCTTCCCACACTTCCTTCTAAATAACTTTACTAGTGCTTAGTAGTAAAGGAGATGTTTATCATAAATTGACTTAACATTTACTGTTGTTGGAGTTGCACATGCAGGGAGAGCAGGTGAATATAGTCTTCACCACAGATGTGTTAGAGTTAAAAAATACACGTAAAGATTATTTTTATATGCAATGTTTTCATTTCTCTTCATTTTGAATCCATGAATATAACTGAATCAAAAATCTACCGCTTAACTGTTCTGGTGTATATAAAGATATACCTCCTTCGTCTCTAGTGAAACCTACAAAAGAATCAATAAAAGATATATTTTGATTAATTTCATTAGGATGATTAAAAACAACAAAAAATAATTACAATAAAAATGAATAAAATATTGTGCATAATACAAATTATTCAGTTGCTCACCCAAGAAATAAAATGCTTCAAGTCTGAGCTTTTTCTCAGTTCTAGCACTCATTACAGGAACATTTGCCCAGTGGTGCTAAGTGTACTGAGTACTTCTATTCTTGATGTTCAAATTAAGCCCATCTATAGCCACAAATGCCCAGATACTGGAAGCAGAGGGAGATAGATAAGCAGAAAACTGACTTCAGCCTACTCTATAGGTGGGAGAACAGGAGCAGGTAGGCTCTGAGTGCAGGAATGGTCATGAATCAAGGTAAAATAACAACCCTGTATAACAAGAACTGCCCCTGAAATAATACTTAAATAAAGTCAAAGAGTAGTCCTATTTAATACCATCTATCTAGATAACTGTGAGCAGATCACTTCATCTTTTTTTTCTGGAGACTTCACAAGACTGTACCTATAGGATTATGCCCAAGATGAAGGTCTCAGTTTCTCTGTAAGATGCTTCTTGAGGAACCTAGTGTTATTCAAACAAAAATTACCTTAGGTGCACCAGGAGAGCAACTGAGGTCACTTGCAGCTTGTGATTCAGGAGCTCTGAAGTGCTGTATTGTTCCAGTGATGCTCCATTCAGATTGTTAAACCTCTGTGATGGGTTGCCAGACATCTAACATCCTGAAGTAGCATTATGGTTTAGAACTAGCTGGCAAGTGAGCACTACACAGCTGCCAGCTTACTCACTGCCCAGACCAACTAGCCCTGTAAACCAACCACCACACCCAGTGTTCCCTTTCTATAGTCAGCATGACATCAGTATGGTATTGAATATCTCATTAGTGTTTTGGTTGGCTATCTTAGCTGTGGCCTCTCCTAGATTCTTGTGAAAGTTAACCCTATCCCAGCCAAACCCAGGACAGGTGGGTTGAAATTAGGGCTGAAAAATTCTCCACTTTCTGTATGATTTTTATATAGCTTATTTAAAAATACTCTTAACATACCTTTGTTTATGTTGTGGTTTAACCCCAGCCAGCAAGTACCTCACAGCTCGCTCCACACCCCAGCAGAATGGAAGGAAAAGAATTTAAAGAGTAAAAGAAAGAGAACTTGTGGGTTGAGATAAGAAAAGTTTGATAGTTGAAGTAAAATAATAACAAATTGTAATAAAAAAGGAAAATAACAAAGAGAGGGAAATAAAACCTAAGAAAGATGAGCAATGCAAATGAAAACAATTGCTCACCACGAAATAACCCAGTCCCAGTCAGTCCCTGAGCAGCATCCCCTGGGACAAAATTACCCCTAATTTTATTGCTGACCATGACATCATACAGTATGAAATATCCCTTTGGCCAGTTGAAGTCAGCTGTCCTGACTGCATCCCCTCCCAACTTCTTGTGCAACCCTAGCCTACTCGCTGTTGGGGCTGTGTGAGAAGCAGAAAAAGTCTTGACTCTGTAAGCACTGCTCAGTAACAACAAAAAAACACTGTTTCCAGCACAAATACAAAACATAGCCCCATACTAGGTACCTGAAGTGCTGGGGCCTGAGTTGTGGGCCCCAAGTTGGAGTTGACCTGTGAATGAGTCACAACCTGGCAGAATGTTTTGGTTTTCTTATTGGCTTCATGTTCCACAGGCAGAACTTGGTCCACCTGTGTATCTGTGGCTCTGCCCTCAGCCAGGTGGTTGTGGTTGGGGTAATGGGGTGGTCAGGATTATATCAACCAGGAGCTGATCAGTTGGAGGAGCTTCATGTTGGGTGTGGCTTCTGTTGGGGTTGGATGCATCTTGCTGAGCTCTCAGTATTGTCCTTCTATGTGAAAGGCTGCAGTCTGTTGTGTCCAGTAGACAATGCTAGCAGCACAGTCAATAGGCAGTGGAGGAGCTGGGCCCACAGGAACCTATGGCAGGATTGTTTGAAAGAAGAGTTCTGAGGGGATGTTGCTGAGTTCAGTGTTGCCTGTCTGATCAGGTAACTGATGGTGGCATAAAATGGTGATGGTTGAACCAGCACAACAGTACTGTGAAGAAAATAATCTCTACTCCATCTAAAACCAGTACAGTTTAAAAGACTTGCATGCAAGATAACACAGTGGAAGACATACCAGGAAAACAAAGCACACTGGATCTGGGGTGACCTACTGTGTTATGCCAGGCAGGTTTATCTTTCTTTGTAAGTTTCCTCTTCTACACAGATCATCTATTTAAAATACTATTCCTAAGGGTATACTAATATATTTAATTATAGGTTCATGTTGCTAGATATGCTCTTTTATTTAAGTTGGGGATTCCAGGGAATTATTGTTATACAACTTTTAATAATATCATGTTAAAGAGCTATAAGACATTGAAGCAATAACATTTGGATGTAACTAATGTCCTCAAGTGCCTTACTTTCAGCTAAAGGTGTCAGATATCTATTGCTCATTTTTGCCCACATTTTTCCTTTGCGGTATTGAGTCTTTACAGACACTGACTGTTTACAGCATCTTCTAGCGTGATGCTCTGGCCATTTGTTGCAATCTGTGATGTACTAGATCTTTTAGACTAAGAAGACTGTGACTGATCAATAAGCCTATACAATGTAAGAAGTTTCAGCAGAGACAGGCCAGGGTGATATGCCCATGAAGGTCAGGGAAT
>VZZY01020313.1:0-54151 GCA_013400335.1 Eurystomus gularis | reverse complement strand
GGGGGGGGGGAAGACTGAGTGACCACAGCTGTTGTAAAGAAAACTGACTTTGTCTAAACACAGAGCATAGAGGGCATCAGCAGCTGACTTTTGTTTTAAATAAAAAACTATGTCAGTTGAGTAGATCAACTGATGGGGTAAATGTTTTGTCTTGTGTTCATTGAGTGTGAATATATTCATTAGTTAGCTGCACAACATTGTGAGAAGAATATATGTGGCTTAAGCCAACATTGACTATAAAACTCAAAAAAAAACCCTCCAAGAATTCTGAAGGCATCAAGGGGTTTGAGATGGTATGACCAGCATTTTCCTTTGTAACAAGTAGGGACAACCAGTATTGTGGTGGTGAGTGTATTATGAAGGCTGGTAACAGGAATCATACTGGTTTTGTGGTTGAACTGTGTATTGCCATTGCTGTATTTTAAGTGCATCTTATTTTTGCCTGTTACCTAACTGAATATGTTAAACTACTCCTACAAGTAATATTACAACCCAGATTATTGTATTCTACTCTCACTTCAGTTGACCTTTTCCTTGCTGTCTTCGTCTTTTCCTGAGTCATAGTGTTTTGCAAATAGATGTGAGTACTCCTCCTTACGCTAGCTGTGTTTTGACCTGAACTCAGTGCTCCATGTGTGTGGTCAGACACTATCAAATCCAGAGATTCAGTCTCTCATGGGAGATATCTCTCATCCTCAAACTACCTGTAAGGGCTGATACATGTTAGTATAACAAGCCCTCAAGCTAGTGTGAAAGGCTGTAAAATTTCAGATAAGGCAAAAGGCTTCTGCTAGCAATATCAAATGATTCAGACAAATGGTTAGCTAAAGGAAAGTTTCTTGCCTTAGCCTTCTGATTTTAGAAATTTTCACTTTGTCTAGAGTGTATTTGAGATGTCAACATGCTATTTAGGATTTCACTTCAAGGCTACAAGAATGTTTTATTCTCTTCACAGTTCACTCACTCATAGTTCAACTACTCTGCCACCTCTTTTTTTTTTTTTTTAATTTCCCCAAGTATTATTCAGATCCTTCAGGAATGATGGTGGGTTTATTTCTTCCTGACATTACTATCAACCTACCTAACTACCAGTTTATGTAGATGCTTCTTCAAGGAAAAGAATCAGCCTTTACTGAATTATCCTATTAATGACAGGACATTAGAATAAATGTCCAAGAAAAATACTGTTAATTATTATTCTAGTTTACTAGCAGCAAATTTAAACATGCATATACTTGGTGTTTTACAATTCTTAGATACCAAAATAACTAGCAAATCACTTCTGTTAAGAAGTTAACAGTTAAGTTTAGCTGTTTTAAAGGGAACTGAAACTCGTTTAAAACTGCTTTCAAAAAGAAAGAAAATAATGAGCTTTGCATTATTAGTTATATATATTGAGCCATATTTTCAAAATGCATGTTACATTTAGGAATATGTAGTGAGACTTTAAAAAGTGCCTTACATAGGGTAAATACCTCAGAGTTGTACCATTGCCAGCTCCTTGTACTGAAAATATGTATCATAATAAATTTCAAAGACTGCCTTGTAAGATACTAGGAAATTATTCTGACAGATGTTCAGAATGCAGTTCATGCTTTTTTTTTTTCTATTATTGTCACTGGAATGTATTGCAAGTGCTATACACCTTTGTTTTACTTTGCCAGAGAAAAAAACACAATATGAAAACTCTGGAATGGATTTGTCCTAAAAACTTGTCTTTGTTTAGCTGACCAAGGTGACAATAGGTGCCATTCATCCATTGCCTGTCTTTTCTGTATGTCGTAGTAGAGAAAATTCTAAAAATTATACTTTTGTTGATTTTGTTTCAAGAATCTGGAACATCAAGCAAGAAGAATAAGGATCATTATCGTTTCATTGGGCTAGATACAATAAAGAATGTGAGTACTTCATTAGAAGTTTAGGCAGAAACTAGACCTGGCAGGAGTTAATCAGAAGCTCATGCCTAGATCTGAAGTTGTGAACTGCCCAGGAACAAGTGAGATGGGGGAATCAGAGGTGCTTTAGCCTGCCAATGGCAGTAACATGGAGGTTACACAATAGAAGTGCAGTGTGGTATCCGTGTTGCAGGATAACTGAGAGCCCTGGGGTAGGTTTCATTATTCAACTAAGGAGGAAGTTTTCAGGACCATTCAGTCAGTTGAACTATCCAGCAAATGAGAAATGATTCTAAAAGTTATAAAAGTTCAAAAAGGATCAGTTCATATCCTGTGTGTTGTTCACTTAACTGAATTACCACTTGACGTTAAAATTAAAGGACATAGCTATTTTCTGTCTGACCCACCCCATTGAAAAATACAGAAGTACAGCCACAGAAAGGAAAACATTAATTTAGCATTTATTTTACTGCAAGTGAGTGGTTTGTCCTAAAAGGAACATTTAGGGAATTAATGTATTCTATCATATTCTTAAAATTAAAATTCAACTTTATTTAGTACCCCTGCCAGGTACTTTGAGAAGCAGGCAAAAGAAATCTTGGATCTTCCCATTTATAGGATGAAATGAGAGGAAAGGTGGGATGAAAAATCTAATCTGTACAGCTCGGTCCTACAGCATATTTTCAGATGTCCTATGTCCTATTATCTAGGCTTAGCACTAAAAATTATCAATCAGATTAATAAAATAACATCTGAAAGGGCATTTGGAATTTTCAAAGTGTTAAAAACTCAGGAGTTTCCATTATGCTTAATGGTAACTTTTTAAAACATTTGCATGATTCTACAGAGGGAAGAAAAAATTCTACAGTTTCATTGAATCAGCTTTGAGTAAAACAATTGCTTTGAAATATATTGTAAAAAACTGTTATATGCACACCCTGCACCAAGATGTAATTCACATTCATGCGTGACATACATTTCCCAGATTTACTCTCTTCAGCTTCCTAGGTGTGAAGCACATTTGTGTGTGTCCACATTAGTAATTCAGTGTACTAGAATTATTTTTCAGTGGAAATTTGTATTCAATCTGTAACCAGTGCCCTGAAGCTCGCACTCAGGACCACTCCTGATACATGCAAGATAGTTTTGCTCCCAGTGGATGCAGTACTGAAGCTGGACACCTGGCATACCATCTACTGTTGTGCCTGCTGTGTGGACAGAAGGTCTTCCACCTCTATAGCTGTCTGACGGAAGTGGATGCCACTGGTGTAGAAGCAATGTGGGTTGGCTGTGGTGGAATGGATCACAGATAGTGAGCCCTAGCCTCACTCTCCTTTTGGTAGGAGGCCATATCTTGTAGAAAATGCTTCCTGTGTTCAGATCAGTTTGGTAGTCTCATGTCTGATATCTTGAAATCTGCAGAGTGGCCGGAAGCTCTCCAATGAAGACTTAAAAACATCACTCTATTCTGAAATACTCTCTGTTGTTCTACCTGTGTCATAACACACAAGATACACTCTGTTCAAAAGCTACTTTCCTAGAAACTGCTTTCTTGATCAATATTGTATCCTCACATCACTGTAGTAATATCTCAGTGGTACCTACTGTACTTAGGGGCACTTTTCTGTGTCTCCACATGGTTCCTTTTGGCTTGTGATTATCTATGCTTTTATCATAAGGCCAGATATGACCAGAAAGCATTGTTGCACGGCAAGAGCACAACAGGTTTTTTTTTTCCTCTTCCTCTGTCAATCCCCTTTGTACGGAATATTTCTGACAGTAAATGGTATAGACAGCTGGCTTTATGCCAGTACAATTCCTAAACTTCTTTTTCTAAGACTACATGTTATTTTGGGCTTGGAAATAAAGTGGTAACATTCAACTCCCCTTTACAGTGAGTACAAATTGATTGTAATGGCATTAGATGAGTTTATGCAAATCCTTCCAGAGAAAATATAGATTATGTCACCCTGTAGAATGCACATTTCCAGGATGCAACTGGGGCTGGTGGCTCCCTGAGCCGGGGAGTACAGAAGACTCCCAGGAGCCCATAAGGGCAGGGTCTACCACCTCAGCCCTGATCAGGGCAGCTGAAGGGCACTAGGGAATACCCAGCCCTGGGCATTGGGCACATACCTGAGGACAGGGATATGCCAAGTCTGGGCTAAGGCAGAGGCCCACAGGTGGGGTTCAGGATCAGGTCTGGTGAGGCGAACCAGGGTTAGACACAGCCTCAGAATGTCTGGGCAGGAGCTGTGTGGAACAGGACAGGACAAGGCCATGTGAGGATATCAGCCCACTGGTTAGGGTCATACAGAACTCAGCTTCTTCTAAGCAGCATGATTTAAGTCATTTTCACCTGAAGTATGTATTTGCTCTTTCATATACTAATTCTTGGATCATTGACCTTTTCCATAAAATGTGTTTGCCATGTAAAAGATTCACAGGTCTCTGGGTAACAGTCACAGAATATGGAAACTTAATTGGCCATCTGTAGCCATCCATACACATCCTAAAATTAGTGTCAGTGTAGTTTGTTTTTAACTTCAACATGCTATGTGGTTGCCCATCTCCTTGAAATACATCACATGTTTCAAACTGTCCATAAGAGACCATGGTACCTGTCACTTACTCTCATGTCTATGTGAATCTGCTGCTGCAATTATTTCTGTAAACTGCAAACACCTGGCATCCAGCAGAGCATGGTGTGTCTTTCTGCCAGCTGTTGTAAACTCCAAGCATCCAGGCTTCAGTAATTTTCTTAGTAGAATGTATTTTTTTTATTATTTTTTAATCCACTTTAGTGCCATGTTAGCTAATATTTTTATAAATCAGTGTTGTTAAGATTACTCAGAGCTGGCTTTGAAGACAAACAGAAATCAAGCGTGTCATTGATCTATTGGTTGCCAATTGTAGCATGGTTGTAGATACAGGTGCTAACTGGCTGGCCCCTGCCTTCCACAAAGTATATTTGCTTAACTGCAGGACCAGCTAGAGGCACGGTGACAATCATGCTCGCTATTTGAAACATTTCCATCCTCAAGCCCTGAATATGTTTGGGTTTTTTTTCCAGAACCCTGACAATGATGTCCATTTACTGAGTAATTTTGTATCTGATATTAGCGTTGTTTTCACAAGCACTGCTTTATGATGCCTGAGGAACAGCTTAACCAGCTTTGTGTTGCCGCCTTTTTTGCTTTAGCTTCAGCTTGCATATGCATTCTTTAGTACTTGCTGTTTTCATACCTTCCCAGGATAGTTCATTGCTTTGGGAAACATTTTTTTATAGTGCTAGAGAAATAAATCGGAACCATGTCAAATTTGCATATCAGAATATCTTCAGTATTTTAAACATTACATATAGCTCTGAACACTGTAACATATCTGTTCTCTTCTAGCTTCTGCTGTCTTTGATTCTACATTTAAAAACATACAAAAAACCAAAAAAATTTCTATCTATTGTGTCTTTCTGACATGAATCATAGAATTTATCAAAATTATTTTATCAGCTATTTAAAAGTCTGAAGGAGGATTGTTTTGTAACAAGTGTCTCGTGTAATTGAGGAGTTCCTCTATTTCAGTCTGAAATCTCACAGTCTACGTTAAACTATATAATGTTACTTTTCTTCCTCTGTACATATAGTCTTAACATGTGATGCAGGACTTCAGGCTGATAAATAGTTCTTTGTACACAGAAGACTATCCCATTATGGAGCCTATATGAATCCAGAATAGAAGCTGTTCAATGTTTCAAAATTTAGGAAGCTGTTAATGCTTCCTGAAAACAGATTCTTGTTGACTTTTATTCTTTCTTTGCTGGAACAAATAGTAACAAAGTTTTGCCTTTTTTCCTTTTTCTCCTTTAAACAGGTTCTTTTATAATTGTTCTTATTATACATATGTCACTACTGATGACTGTTTCAGGCCACACACAAACTTACTAACTTGCTTTTACCCACTACAAATCTTTCTTTTTGTAGCCTGCAGGCTTTCTTTCAGCTTCCACAGAGATTGCTGCAGATGAACCTTTAAACAACCTGCCCTGAGCTTCCTAAATCAGTAACTCAGTAAATTGTGATTCACTGTGGCTCAATAGCTCACCTATTCAATCTGATATTTCCACTTATGACCACTTTTCTGTTTCTACACACTGGAGGACTGGAGGCTGAGCCCTTCTGAGAGAACACATGTTGCCTAGTTCAAAGTTCTCATTGAGACCTATTTCCTCATTGTGTGGCTATAGGACAGATGTTAAAAGGCCAGAGGAGACAATTTTTCATAGGAAGCTCCTTGGCCTGATTCACATTAACATCATGTAGACCTGGAATAAGAAACCAGTGAAAACTATAACAATAAAAATTATATAACAGCCTTCTATAATGGGGGTTTGCTACTCCTCACCACCCCCTCCCCTTTTTTTTCCTTTTGAATTACATATCTTTTCCTTTTGGATATTGTTAAAGAAATATAAAAGTCAGAGTGTGTTTTATGTAGCAAAAATTACAGATGAGCTTGGGAAACTGTGAAGTGCATACAAAGTCAGCCTTAAACTAGCAGGAGGATTCTAAAACTACTTGTCAGAGTACCAGCCATGTATCCAGCATGGTTCAGAAGGATGCCTCATGGCTTCACCAAAACGAAGTTCATTTAAATTTGATCTTCAAAACTAAAAACATATTTATGAATCTCATCATACTTTTCACCCCTGGAATGAGGAATCAACCACACAGTATTTTGAAAGCTATAAATCCTCTACTGGCTTTTTAAAGTCTTGGAGATGGATGCATGCACACTTTTTTCCCATCTGCTAAATGTTTGGCGGGAAAACTTTACTGCAATTCAGCCTGCGAACATAAATAGGTGAAGTCAGAGAGTGCGTGGTTGAAGATCATGCTGCTAGAGACAGTTCTGTCTTTTCTTACTTTTTTTTTGTTTTTTTTTTTTATTTTGTTGTAGGTTTGAAAAAACATTTTGGTGTTGTAACACTGTTGCCATGACATCCTTACTATTTGCCCTTCAGAGGAATTAGCAGAAAATAACATCCCTGAAGCTGCTGTTACTGCAACATAGTAATACTCCCATTGCCCTTACTCTAAAGCACTAATAGAAATGTGGGCAGGGTCTTCAATTATTTTATTCTAGATCTCGAACCTGTTTTATACTTTGTCCTGTGTCTGTCATTCTTTAATTCAGCTCTGTACTAGTGGCATAGCTGAGCCTGCACTCCCTATACATATTTGAGCAACAATGTATTTTATATTTTTATGCTGCTACTGACTACACCTCACACACCTTTTTCCTCCTAGTTGTGTGTTCAATGCTCAAAGAGCTTTTCACAATGCTTTACTTGAGGAGAGGAATAATAGACCACATTTTTCAACCATTTTCTCTCAAGTTCTTACTGCTTGTTGCCAGATACCTACAGATTTTGCATGTCATGACTAATACCTTATTACAACAGTCTTTGTCACATAGAAATTAAAACCAAAAACCCCTCAGCTCACAAGCCTGCAATGAAGAATGATTCAGGCATGATGAGGAGGTGAAAATAAACATCTGACATTCTCTGTAGTTATCTCCACCTTATCGGGTGGCACATTTTTCCACTATATTTTATGATCTCTGTTGATAGTTGGTGAAGAATACATCTGTGGCAACAGCAAGTTCTGGGGCTGAGTGCTAGATTGAGGTGGACGTGTGATCCCAGCCTGGAAAATTTGAGGAGAGCAGAGAATCCTACCAGAAGCCAGCAACTTTCATAAGAGACACTGACATGGCTCAGGCATTGCCAGGAGCAATCATGGGAGATTTAACTGGTCCTAGGGAGCACAAGTGACCATAAGCATTGTGAACAGTGTGGGAAACCAGGGGTCGAGAGGGCACAGCAGTTCACACAGAAGGTCACATGAGAAGGGCCATGTGTCCTGCTTGTAGGCCCACAGGTCAGGGAAGTGCTCTAGGTCTCTACCATAACGGTGAGCACTCACCTCAGAGTTAAAACCAGTGTTTCTACAGAAAAAGACTCTAAGATGTCTGATGTTTCAACCCAGGTGGAACAGGTATTGTTGAAGAGACTTCGGTATGGGTGGTAGGTTGCAATGAGTGCCCAGAACCTTCTCCTGGAGAAAAGATGAGTACCTACAAAACAAATACACAGGTTGATGGTCTGTTGCTTCAGGTGGCTGAGTCACAGAAAATAATTAAAAGGCTGTGCAGTATATGAGAGGCCAACATAGAGATAGATCATAGAATCATAGAATTGTTATGGTTGGAAAGGACCACCAGGATCATCAAGTCCAACGTTCACCCAACATCTCTCTAACTACTAGACCATAGCCTCAAGTGTTACATCTACTCATTTTTTAAACACCTCTAGAGATCGTGACTCCACCACCTCCCTGGGCAGTCTGTTCCAGTGCCCAGCCACTCTCTCAGTAAATAATTTCTTCCTAATATTTAATCTAAACCTCCCCTGATGCAACTTGAGGCCATTTCCTCTTGTTCTATCATTAGCAATTTGGGAGAAGAGACCAACACCAGCCTCGCTACAACCTCCTTTTAGGTAGTTGTAGAGAGCAATAAGATAAGTGGTTTCAGAACCATGCTTGTGTGGTGGACATCCCAGAGAATGAAGTACCTTTGACCCTGGTGACTCACAAAAGCAGGACTCTATTTCAGTCCCCATCCTCTAGCATTACAACCAAAAACAGATATGAAGGATATGAAGCTTTAATACCTGTAGATAACTAAGACCAAGGTCTGTGAGGAGACACAGTACCAGCAGCACACAGTGGATACTGCAAAAAGAAACAGTGAGTGCTCATAGTGGGTGACTTTCTTTTGAGGAGCACTGAGGCCTCCATCTACTGTTTAATGTTTTCATAAGTGGTCTGGAAGATGGGATCAAGTGTACCCTGATGAAGTTTGCTGATGATACCAAACTGAGTGGGAAAGTGAACAGCTGGAAAGGGAGAGCCACCTTGCTGGAAGACCTGTATAACCTGTAAGTGTGGGCTAACAAGAACTTTATGAAGTTCAACAAAAACAAGTCTAAGGTCTTGTACCTGGGAAAACATAATCCAGGAGTACAGCACAGGCTGGGATGTATCTGGCTGAAGAGTAGCTCTGTGGAAAGGGACCTGGGGTACTGGTGGACAAGAATCTCAATATGAGTGAAAAGTGTGCTGCTGCAACAAAGAAAGCCAACAGGATGCTGGGTTGCATCAACAGGGGCATCATTAGCAGAGATAAGTCATTATCCCACTCAGTGCTTGTCACACTGTGTACAGTGTGTACACACACTCAGTGTGTCCAGTGCCACAACTGGAATACAGTGTACAGTTTTGGTCCTCACCGTACAAAAAAGATGTGGACAAGCTGGAGGGGGTCCAGAAAAGGGCCACAAAGATGATAAAAGACTGAGAAGCCTGCCACATGAGGAAAAGCAGAGAGAACTGGGGGTTTTCGGCCTGAAGAAAAGAAGGCTTAGAGGAGACCTTATCACCATGTGCCAGTATTTAAAGATGGAGTCTTCTTTAAAGAAGATGTAGACTCCCTTTTTAGAAGGAGTTGCATGGAAAAGACAAGGGGTAAATGTAATAGTAATGTAAAAAAAAAGAAGTAAAAGAATATAAAAAAAAGTTTGATGAGTACAAGTTACTCATGGGGAGATTCTGATTGGACACGTGGAAAATTTGTCATAATGGCAACAATCAACCACTGGAATAAGCTTTCCAGGGAAGTGGTGGATTCCTCGACACTGAACACTTCTATGATTCAGCCAGACAGGGTACTGGGTCATCTTGCTTAGACTGTTCTTTTGCTGAGAAAGGTTGGACCAGATGATCGTTGAGGTTCCTTCCAACCTGAGATCCTATAATTCTGTGATTATTTGCAACTGTAAGAAGAATCTTAGAAATGGAATACTGAGTGGAAAATTCTTTTAAAATACCTCACTCTAATTTGTGCTACCATAAACTGATAATTATATGGATCCATTAATTTAATCTGTCACAGTCATTAACAATATGAACTTTTTTGTTTTTCCTCAGGTTTGTGAAATTTAGTAGAAAGTATGGGTCCACTTGCATGAAAAGTTGGTATGACTGTGGACTTGCGACTATATCACATGAGCTGCAGTATGTGTGCCACTCCAAATTTTTATCAGAAATATTATTACCAATTTAGTCTCACCTCTATCAGCTATAGAATAAACAAGGAGTTGGTTACAAGCACAGATAAGACAGGCTTGAAGTTTTTCTGCCCAACAGACAATTTGGAGTTTTCAAAAAACCTTTCACTTTTCATTGCAAAATATTGTGGTCTTTTCAGAATCTGAAGGACATGCGTGCCCTCTTCAGAACACCTAAGATACTGGATATTAAAGAATAAGGGAAGTAGAGGTACAAGTTACTCTTTGTTTCGCTTGGATGTGATGAAACTGATGAAAGTGTGCCTCCTATATACCCTATGTTCTATAATCTCCAGGTTAGTCAACAACTAGATGGAATTCTGCTTCTCTTTGCTCATGATGCTGTTTCACTAGGTATGAATAATTAAATACTTCATACTTGAGAAAACAAATTCAATAGCCTGGAAGTTAGAATGCTTAAGAGGAATTGAGGTTAATATCCTTGTTTCAAAAATATACAATTCATTTTCTGGAGAAAAGCAACTCAAATATGAGAGGTTCAGATTAGTCATTTAGATGTAGCTCATGTTCATTGAGTATTAGACACTTAAGTCAGAATAACATTAGCTATAAGATGAGAACATTTGCTTTCTATATCCTATATGAGGATATAGTTATCTAATGTTTTCTGAAATGAATGAGGGTATATTTCTCTGGACCTTTGATTATAAATTCCACTCTAGTGTTGAGAAAAAGATCCTAATTTTAAAAATATTGAAACTAGATATTACAGTATCTCTTAGTAAAAATATTTAGAAGGTCATTCAATCAAGTATCACCGCCAATGTTTGGTGTCTCTTCTACCACCTATAAACTTCTTTTTTTGAGGATATTGAGTTAACACATTACAAATAAGTTTATCTTCATGCAGCAGTCTGGCAGATAAAAAAATAACATGCTGGGGCAATGACAACTGTATAAACTCTTATTCCAAAGTTTTGAAAAGCTGTGGGTTTTTTTGTTGGTTTGTGGTTTTTGGCTTGTTTGGTTTTGTGGTTTGTTTTTTGTTGTTGTTTTGGGGTTTCATTTTTTTGTTTGTTTGTTTGTTTTTTCCAAAGGCAACAGTAAGGCCAATATATATCAACTTCGGAGGCGGTCTGCAGTTTCAGGACAGAAATAACTGTCTTCCATTGAGCACTAGTAGAGGAGAAGACTCTTTGCCACAATTATTTTGGAATAATATCCTAACTCTAAATGTTCCTATAAAGCTTTTGGGTTGGATTTATTTTATTTAAAAAGGTTTTTGTTAAAAAAATATTGATTGATACCAGTGGAGTGACATCTCAAGAAGGGTGTAGGAAATAATGGGAATTAAGGCCTTCTTGGTAAAAGATTAAGTATTCATGTATTCATATATGCATGTGTAAACACAATGCTAATCTCAGTTTCTGGACCTGAGATATGCTGAACAAGGAGCTCAGACACACAAAGTTTCTGTTTGTCAGGAGTGATAGTTTTTCTTATTTTAAATGAATTTCAAGAAAAAATTTAGAGAAATTGTGCACCATTAGTCTGAAATGAGAATTATAAAAATGAAGACAGGAACATAGAAGAAAGCTTTGCCTTTAGGAAATTTCAAGGCCAGCTCTGAGCTCAGGTGAGTGAGACAGTTGCCTTGGGAACAGACTTCTGGGACAGCAAAACTAGTGTCTGCTTGCTCCTGTGCCATACCGAGGAGGGATTTCTCTGTCACTTACAAGCTGTGTAAGACTGGCATACATAAACTGACATACGATGGAGGAAGGGGAGAGAAGTGTGATCATTCCCAACAGCAGCAATCATTGCGCAGCTCCCATAACTTCCCTCTAACGGCCACAGAGCAAGTTAAGTCTCCAAAGCATTTTCTTCTGTCTTCGACCTTGCCCTTCTCATGACAAGAGAAGACTGGTTTCTCATCTCCAGAATAGCAATGATAATTCTTTGCAATATTTCTTAATATTGCAAAACCTTGAGCTGGTTGTCTGAAGTAGTTATTACAAGAAAACAAAAAGAGAAAGGGAATTCCGATTGTTTAATAGTATAATGCCAGATTTAAGAACAGGCAGTAATCTAACTCAAGAAATTATAAGGGTATATTGAACATCTGTAGATATGAAAAAATAAAGGTAGCAGATCCCATCTTCATAAATTTTATTGAATCTTCTTAAAATGTCTGAAACAAAAAAAAGTATGCTAGTTACCATTTGTTCTAGCACTTGTGTTTATGTCACATAGTCTGTCCAGCAGCAGGTCTGTCTTGAGAAGTCATAGCCCTCATTGGTAACCTACTCAAAAAACCTTTCATATACAATTTCCAAATGCTAGCATTTTGTAGGCTATCAAACAAATCAGAAAATATTTCTATCAGTCATGTACCTTTTCCTAAAGGCAAACTCAGAAGTGTCAGCTATGACATCTACAACACCTGAGTCTATAGATTACTTCTGGAATTCATCTTTTTCAGACAGGAGGCAGATTAAATCATCTTTTTGCATTTGATATGTTTTCTGTGTGTAACAATACTACGTTTCTGACTTTTATATAGTTGAAAAATTGCATTTATTTACTGACTGGTTATTGAAATATCACAAAATAGTTTTTCATCTAGGAAAAATAAACCAGTTTGACAACAGTGCATTTTATTTAATTTTCATTATATTACTTGGCCATATCCTGGATCCACACTTTGCATCACAAAACGGCAAAATGTAACTTAAGTTTCCAGGTGGGTGTAATCTCCTACATGGCCCTAATGTCATACTAATTCTTTCTGCAGTGTTTGAAGAAAATAACATCTGGATCAAGATGGAATACTGGTATGCAAAAATCATTTGGCTTTTTATTCTTTAAAATGTATGTATTTATAAATAAGCTAAATAAGCTATACATATACACACATCCATAAATTAAATATTAATGACTGATTAGAATGACTCAGCAGCCTGGATAACAGAAATTTTTCCATAATGTGGTTGCTGCAGCTGTAACCTCATTTCTTTTTAGCAAGAATTTGAGATAGATCTTATTGTAGTAAATATGTTACATTTCAAAAAGTTATTAAACATGTTGTACTCTACCCATGAATTGTGCATGGAAGACAGTCACCAAAAATTTGGTAAGTATATTTAAACAAATTCTTATATGTATTCAGATATGTGCATTGCCTAAACCAACAATATAACTAGGGATCACATGCACTAGTATCTTCAGAAAAGTGACATTTTACCCGAGAGACATTTTGCCTTAGATTTCTCCTTTTTTTGTTTGTTTATTTGTTTGGGTTTTTTTCCCCTACAAACTTTGTCTGTTTCTTTTTTGAAACTTGTATCAGACTCTGTCAGTTTTAAACCGTAATAAACAATTCAAGATAACTATCTCTGGGCTATATCTGACAGTGATGTAAGTAATGTTGTATATGTGCTAGTGGAGGTAGATTAACCCCAAAAGAGTTGGGGCTGGTAAAGAGTGTATTGTAAATCAGCCAGGCCTTCCTGGATTGTGTACAGTAGAGGCAGGGTTTTTATGGCTGGAGGCAAAAGGAAAAAAAGGGTGCAGCAGAAAAGACACTAATCTTCCAGATAGAAAATGATAGGAAACAGTATTTCAATTATCACAGAACTGAGGCTACATTTCTTACATACATAGAAAAGAGCTAGAACAGCAGTGACACTTTGCTAAAGCAAAATATCCTCAAGCATAATAATAGAGGAAATTCTAGAATTAAGGTTGCTTTTCAAGGCTGCATCTCCTTGTAAATTTGCAACTATACATAAATTGTGCAATTGCATGCTTTCCTCCCTGCCACTTCCTCTCCCTCTCATGAAGTGTGTGAAATGGATGATCTTCATGGAAAAAAAAATATATTCTTTTCATTATCTTTTTATTTTCACTTGACAGCTGTATATTTCATTTATTAGACTTTATTGAAACGATGTCCTCAAGACAGTTACTGCTTTTCTCCCACCTTTTTCTATCACAGTTATCACTATAGCAACAGAGTACATCACAAGCATGAAGAAATTTATTTCACAAATTTCTGTAGAAGTGAGGTTTGTAGATGAAGTTCTATATTTGAAAAGGGAAAAATGGTAAATTAAATAAACTAATAAATGAGGTCATTTTTTTCAGCTGTTCTAAAAATCTTAGTCAATTAATATAAAGAAGGTTTTGAGTTTTTCTTTTGAACTGATTGTATCTTAAAAAAAAAACCTTGAACATTAGAGCTACTTGAATATGTAATATTCAAAAGAATAATACTGAGAGTATTCAGAAATCTGTAATAATTGCAAGGAGACATCACAAATTATGAGTAGGTAATGAAATCTCTCAAAAGCAAAACTGAGTCATTTTTTGAAGGGGGAAATAAGGCAAGTAGTAGAAACCATATGAATACATTTAGTAAAATAAATACAGTGGGAAAAGTCATATAGCTGCTATGCATGAAGTCAGTAAAGGCTAAAGGGACAGGAAAATGTTGGTGACCACAGGGTAGCATAGGCAGAATAGGAATGAGAATTAAAAATTGAAAGTATCATTGCTTAGTAGAACCCTGAGTCATACTGACAAACTGACAATACCCTGTAATATCCATTGCTGAATTCTGTCTAGGAAGCAATGAGAATAAAAGGAAGTTTTTACAGGGATTCTTCAAAGGCAATTTAGAAGCAAATTTCATTTGATAGTTTTGTTAATTAAACATTAAAAGTAGGAATGGCTGATTGAAATTTAAAGACAAAGTATGATCAATAGCAAGTGTAACTCTGTTGTAATATAGAAAAGTTTAAGACTAAAATAGTGGAATTAGCTTAAAATATAATATTAAATGAAATCTAATGAAATTATGCATTCAGAAAAAAAAAGAATGCATACAGTTTTCTTGGAAATATTTAAGGAGAAAAAGATATGGAGGTAGATGTGACTTACAAACTATGAACTACCTTGTAAAAAGAAAAATTCAAATAATGCACTTGTTTCAAAAGTAGGAAGTTCTAATTCAAGAAAACAAATTGAATTTTCAATGTTTTGAAACCTTTTCATTTCATTTGTCCTACTGAGCCATTCCGAGTCTTCCCTGGGGAGGGTGGAAATTAACTCTTTGCAGTTATTGAATTGTTCTAAAAATACCTTGCCTAGGAGTTTGGAAACTATTCAGATTCTTTTGGCATGCTCATTTTCAGAAAAGTGAAACTTGCTGCTCTGAGGCTTAGTCTGATACCTGCTCATAAGAAGAATTAAAACAGGAGGTTTACTTTCAAAATGGAACCTGACAGATCTATGAATTCTTATTTTCAATCTCCAAAAATCTCCAAATCTCCAAAAGCATGGAATTAAGCTAGCTGCTTCTTTCAGTCCTCTACATTGCTTCAGCTGAAAAGAACTACTCAGTTGTAAATGGAAGTTTATTTTAATCAGGGTTTGATTCCATTTTGATTTCTTTATTTAAAATAATTTCCTCAAGAAATAATAGAATGCTGACATAAAACTTAAATTCTCAATAATCAGAGAGGATTCAAAAATACAGTGGGAATTCTATTATGAGTTCTAAGTCAGTATGAAATGTTCTATAATGCCATTCAGAGCTAGTTTAGGGCAGGTTGGCAGTGCAGGCAAAATTGCATGTTGTTGTTAAGAAAAAGGAGAGAGAGGTTCCACATGGTAACCTACTTCTACCACCAGCAGAAAAGAGAGAGAAGAAAAGAACTTGCAAAATGACTGAGGGGTGGGACAGACTCCTGCAGATTTAGGTTCAATCTTCTTATTGCCCTCTAGGAAAGGATAAAGTTAAGATATATTGAAGGATCTTAAGCACTAGCTACCACCCCTCAACTGTATCCTCCCTTCTTGAGATTCTGGTAGAGACGTCCAAAAGTTTACTATGTCTTAATAATAGCCTACTTTGCCTATGCCTGTTCGTCCTGATGCTATTACAATTGAATGATGCTGTTATATACAAGTTATAAAATAATTACAGGTACTTGTTATTACACATAATATTACACATTGCATGCTACATTACATGTCATTATGATTATATTATTTATAACTGCATTTACAGATAAATATGTACAATGTTGCTCTGAATTTTCTGTAACGTAAATAATCTGCGTAAGTCTTTGAGAGTTTGCTTTCCACAAAAGTTGACCTAGAACATCCTGCAACAAAAAAGTTGTATTTCACTGTAAAACTGAAAAGAATAGAGATATCCATCTCCCTTGAAGTTCTCTTTGCTGTCTCACTGATAAGTACTAAAAGACACAACAGAATACTAACATTATTTCTAAAAACTTGTCTCATATATTTTGCATATTTAGAATTGATAAATCAGTCTGAATTTGAGTCTGAATTCAAGAAAATTATTAAGCTGGAAAGCATATTCTTCTATTAATTTTGTTAATAATTTCACTTTCAGAATTGAACATCTCTACCATTTTGGGGATCTAAGCATTGAACAGCTATTAAACATCATCCCCAATTTAATGCATAAATGGAGCTTTATCTCACTGATGTCAAGATGAAATATTATAAATATTATCTTAAATGATAGTTTTAATTATTAAAATGAAAGGCACATTTTTAAAGATAATTTTATAATACTTTAGGTTTTAACATGCCAATTAAAGCACTAGATTAAATATATCAAAAAAAATGAGCAAGAATTGTGAAAGCAGCAAAATATAAGATACAGTCTAGTCTACTTAGTTTTACTGGCTATAATAATAGCTTTTTGGTTTTGCTTTTGTTTGGGGGTGAGTTCTTTCCATTTATTAGAATAGTTAGGAAATATAAAACTGGCATACAGACTTTATGCATGTCAGAAAGCTTTTGCTTTTACAGCTGTTTCAGCAAATCCCTCTCCTGACGCTATTTGCCTCATGTAGGCAAAATATATTTATATCAGTATAACTGATATATATCTCGCTAATTAAATTATTACATCAGAAGGACTTTGGAGTGTCTTTGGTAAAATAGCATCTATAGGGAGTCACAAATTGTCTCGGGCAGCTATGTTTGATTATTATTCAGTGTGATTTTTATTTTTTATTTTTTTCCTATATCTATGAAGAACCCTGATTCTCCCTTCAGTTTAGATTTATACTGAATCCACACCAAACCCAATGTTAACGTGTGCTAATAAGGGACTAGGTCTCTTTCTCCCTGCCTAAGATTAGCTGACTCAGTAGAAAATTCCTGAGCTTTTTTTTTCAATTTTCTGGCCTCTTAGAGAGCATTCTCTCATCACCTTCTTTGACCTGGCAAAAAGATTGTTAAAGCACTCCTTTTACTGAAGTTATACCATCTTTCTGCTTTTGATAATCTACTTTTTCACAATACTGTCTACTTTGTCATTTACTAGAACTGTCTGTAATAGTGCTGTCATCCCTGGTAAATAAAAAGATTCATGGACTTTATGACTGCGTTTGATTGGCCCTCAAATGCAGCCTATGTGAATGATCACTCACTGTCTTTAGCTCAAAGAGAATAGCTAGTTGATAGAACAATTTCCTGGAATATGGCAAAACTAAGTTCTGAGCCCTGTTTACAAGAGCGATTCATGTGTTTTGTTCACTAACTGTTAATATAAAATAATCCCTTAAGCACTCAATGGAATCAAGGTTCTCCTTGCTCCTGAGTGAATACCTTAGCTGCTTTATATCCTCTTCTTTTCTCTGTCTGACCTTAGGTTTTTTTATTCTTATTTTGCCCAGGGAAAAGGATTTAGACAGTGAACTGGAAATATCATTCCCAAAATTGGAACAGCATATCATTTAATTCTGTTGCTCTACTCAGAGATTAAAGATGAAGACCTCAAATCCAAAAGACTCAGAACGGTTTTGGTACTTGATCTTCATATGTTGGATACATCCTTTAATCACTTGTGCTTCAGATTACAACTAAAGTAGTACTATTTCTTAGGCCTGTTGTGAATATAGGTTTGAGATACAACTGTTATGAGACTTCTTGAGTGATGTCTGAGCATTACTGTTATGATACATCTTGAGAAACAAAGGTAAAGAAAAATCTCATCAGAATCAGTGGTATTTTTTTTACTACTTTTCCTTCCTCTTATACTGACGAAAGCAACCAGTGACTGAAACTTGGTAATTATAACATGTTTTTGGGTTACAATATCAATTATGGCGCATGTTCTGCCAGTTTATAAGCATAAGTCAGGTACATTTGGAAATACTAGATGATATGTGAAAACGTATGAAAAACACTGGATGAGCAAACACAGAAGATGTTTTTGTAGTTGCATGAGTAATCTACTTTCACTTTATCACTATAACCCACTTTGGAAAATGGTAGAATATCCCTGATTGCACCAATACAGAAAACCTTGTCAAAACATCAACTAATGCAGGAAGTTCCAATGCACTGTAAATCTACTTATTACATACTTGAGTGACCTTGGAAGCAAAGGAAAGCTGCAAGTAAACAGAACAGTACAAGACAGACATGGCTCTTTTTAATCTGCTTGCCATTTCTATTGTTGTGATGGCTATGTGAGTAGTCAATTCAGTTATTTATGTTTATAGTGGGTCTTGGCAGACCCTTCCAGATCTAGTTTTGTCTGGCAAATCGTGGACCTTAACTGAGAAGGAACATGTTCCTTAAGAAGCAGCTTCACCAAGAAAAAAGAGCAGAGGGAGGAATAAAAGAAATACACTATGTATTTACAGAACTGTGAATAATGTTGATCCACTTACCTACTGACTACATTTCTAAATTCAGACTTCAATAAGAAAATTAAAACCACATCTCAACAGGATAAAGTTTTTAATCCACTTCTGTCAAAGAAATAATACAGGCCGTGACCCCTTTCTCTAGCTCCTCCTTCACAGGCAATACATGCATTCAATTCAGGCAGGAATTTTCTGAAGCAGAACATGAAGAAGTAACCCAGAAAACAAATTGTACCTGTTAAAAATGCAGAGTGGGTTTACAGCTCTATTGATTTATAAGGAAAGGTGGTGAAAGAAGAAGTGATGGTAACTTTTACTGGATAAACAGAAAAGGGCTAATCTCCCACTTTCAAAATATCAATGTTCACTTTCCTAGATGGCACTTTTGTATAGAAAATCTTTAGGTGTTCCGTGGGATCCTGTTGAAAGGTTATCATTTGCTACTAAATTTTATAAGTAGCTTAGAACAGAAATTATTTTTTTAAAAATGGAGTTTATTACATCCAGCACAATGAGTTTTCCCAAAAATGTAGCTATGTTTTATGAAGTGCTACTAGGAGTTTTAAAATCTAGTCTAGCTTACAGCTGGTGAGCCTAGTTGAATATTTGGTATATTGCATGACCTATTCCATAGACATAAAAAAACACTGCAGTATCATATCAGATAATTTCCTTTAAAGAGAGGTACATCTATTAGTTTGCCAGGCTGCAGGGATGTGAAGACTCACTATCAAAACTTCCTATTTCGGCTGCATATTAATATCTCTAAAGCTTTGTGCCCCTGCTCATTTTCAATGCAATTAATCTAATTTTCATGTCTTCAAATTTCTAATGCAGCTGGTTTAAGCTTTGTTTGACACTCCATTTCATGTTAAATAATTTAAAAACACATTCAGCACAATAATTCTGTTGTTTTCCATAATTATTCTTTTTCTTTAAATCAAGTAAAATAAGAAAATTATGTCTGCCTGTCATGGGAGTATTTTCTTTTTAGTTCAAATAGCTGAAATGAATGTAATTTGCAGTAGTTCTTTCAAATTTAAATGCCATGTACTTGTTCTGAAATAGCTAATAAACAGATTTCTTCAAGCCAAAATTTTATAGAAACTGCTGGTTTAGGTAATGAGTAAGCAATATTTTCATTTATACAAGTTATCTATGCCATACATCTATGCCATATCCAAATGTAATGTAAACCCCACTTATTTCTTGATGCTCTAGATTTATGTTATAAGTATACCATATGTCTACACATGTACACACACATGCTTATTTCTCTCTATACAATATCAATACAGTATCAATAACAATCCAGTTTCTTTATGTTTTTTTCTGGTTTAATTCACACTTTATTTATAAAGTTTTTTTATTCTGACGGACTTTTTACAAACTTTTCCTACCACTGATAGTTTTCCCCTCGAGTCCTATGCAAAAAAAGTTTTGTGACTATAAATCACTCTGGTGGGTTAACCTTGGCTGAGCACCAGGTGCCCACCAAGCCACTCTATCACCCCCCCTTTCCTTGCCCTCTCCCTCCTCAGCAGAGTAAAAAGAAAGGGGAGGAATATAAGATGAGAAACAAAAAGCAGTTAAATAATAATAATAGAAGCAAAGCCAAGCAAATCCAAGCGCGGAAGCAAAGCAAACAAAGTTTTATTCTCTACTTCCCATCAGCAGGCGATGTTTGGCCACTTCCTGGGAAGCAGGGCTCTAAGACGCATAGCAGTTGCTCTGCAGGACAACGGCACAGCCCCCCCCCTCCTCCTCCTTCTCCCTAGCTTTATAGCTGAGCTGACATCATATGGTATGGAATATCCCAGTAGCTTGGGTCAGCTGTCCTGGTTGTGTCCCCTCCCAAGATCTTGTCCACCCCATCCCACTGGAGGGGTGGATGTTGGGATCCTTGCTCAGCAGTAGCCACAACACGGGTGTGTTATCAGCACCCTTCTAGCTCCCAGAACAAAACACTGCTGCTATGTGGAAAACCAGCTCAGCCAGACCCACTACAATCACATATGTGTTTAACAGTTTTCCTACTGCAAACTTCTGCTATGTGAATGTCTGACTGTCATCACACATTCTACCCTTTGGGCAGGCAGTTCTCTTATCACTGACACTAATGTAATTGTTCCTAGGCAAAATAACCTTTACTTTGCTCTTTTTTAATGAATGCTTTCATAGTGTCAGCCTTATGGTTGGTAACTTGCTCCAATGTACTATACATGTAGTATGTTTTTTTAAAAAGTAATTTATTATAATTAATGTTTGGAATCATTTCACTTCCTTCCTCGGGAATAAAAGAATGAACTCAAAAGCTTTCAAGTGAAGCTGAAATTCGAACCAGGCAACAACATTGTTGTAGGAAGAAATATAAACACAATGTTTTCATAGTGTGGTGAACCGACCACATGATTTTTCTGCCTTATTAAAACAGTGAGCAAAAAACTCGATTTCCCATAAATCAATTCTATAATTCCCATAAATCCTCCAGGAAACCGGAAGCGTGATAACGCCAGCTATAAATATCGAAAAAGAAAACAAACTTTCTCTTTTCCGTCTTACTGCACAAAGGGAGCACATCGCTCCTGCTGAGCGCCCCCCCCCCCACCTGCGGCTGCCGGAGAGGAGCGAGGAGAAGGGGGGGGAAACTGAGCTGAGCTGTCAGCGCAGCCCCCTGAAGAAGCCAAGCAGCCAGAGAGGGGGGAGCAGCTGCCGCGGAGAGCCGTAGACAGAACTGCTGACTCCCACTGCTCTAGGAATCCGGGGGAGAGAAAGAAGCCGTGAGCCGCCGCCAGCCGTGAGTTGCGCAATCGCTGCCACTGCCGTGAGCTGCCTCCGCGAGCCAAAACTAAAAGAATCCAGAAAAAAAGCTGCAAGCTACAGCAAGAAGAAGAAATTGCAACAAGAAGCCATTGGAAGCTGCGTGTTGCAGAAAGCCACCCCGCAGAAGGCCGTGTTGCCAGAAAAAGCCGCTCCAAGCTGGGAGCACCATACTAAAAAAAATGTGCCGAAGAAACTACACCGAAAGCTGCACTGTCAGAAAAGACGTGCTGCCAGAAAAGTTGCACCAAAGAAACTGTGCTGAAAAACTAAAGCTGACGCCACCGTCGGAGGGAGAGAGAGAGAGAGAAAGAGAAAAACTCTGATCTCGCTGAAAAGCTACAAGCTGCTGACGTCACTGGAAACAGTCCAGGTCTGCCGGTCGGGCATCGTCGCCGTTCCATGAAGACCATCGCCAAACGCCAAAAGGACACATGCACGCACACACACACACCATCCACACATCCAAATCGTATTTTGACATAATTAAATCCTTATTTATCCTTATCTCTCGATAAGTAAGAAGGGAAGTGAATGGGTGGGTGTGATATTCTTTAATATCGTAATATTTCCATAGAATAAATAAAGTTTTATTAAAATATATTTAGTAATAAACTTGTTAAATACTCATTTCGATCTCCGCGTTTGCTTGCGAGCTTGGTGGGGAGATATCCCAATTTACCCTCAACCCTTCTCCCTTTGGGAGGTGGTCGGACCTCTACGCGCCTGACCGCGACACATAGTATGCAGGTAAGACACTGAAGATGATTGTACAATCTTATCAAGATTCAGCTCTATCTCTTATGATTTGAAAATTGTTATACTAAGTGTCGTATGGATACCTAACATCTATACTTATACTTAAAATTATGATTCCTTCCAAATACGGTATGTGATAGCTATTTAATTATTTATTTCACTATAAAAAGGTTCAAATGCTTACATTACAGTAAGGACTACAATTTATTTCCGCAATAAATTACGGTTTAGAAATAGTCATCAAGTTGATTTGTAATGGTTTCATGATGATTTCTTGTATTAAGCATTTTTTTTAAGCTGTGAAATAGTCACCACTGGGGACTCATGAAGAGTTAATAGACAATGAATTGTCCAAAGACTACTTAAGCCAGCAATTAAATATTTTGAAGTTAGTGTAATTTCTGTATACTTCATGCTGTAGGAATGTTTACATTTTATTAGTATTTCATTGATTGAAGAAGAACAATGAATGTGCTTTTTTTTGATGGGAGACCTGTTTTCTTTCCAAGTTTGAGTTGTTTCCCATAGAAATAGATAAAGGACCAGTCAGTCTGCTGGCCTATCAAACATAACAGATTTAATTGTATCTTCTGGCCATGTTGGCATGGTGGATGGAAAACCTACTGTTCCGAAAAAGGAGTCTGTGGCAGGGTAGCATACTGCTCCACTGAATATTTTTTTCTTTTCTCCTGCCTGATTCTGTCAATTATTCTGTTGAGACCCTGTGAAAAGATATGCAAGGGAAGGAGGTAAACAAAACAAAGACAACAAGAAAAAGAGTTTAGAAATTCAGTGTGAAAATGTCCCCAAACTTCATCGCTTGATAGATCAACTAGATCTGACTTTATCTGGAAGCTCTACCTTTCTCATTGTATATAATAACAAGGTTTTCAAGACAGTACGTGTCAGATGTTTCTTTTGTTTCTGTTTCTAGTCCTGCATGATATTTTACTGGGAATGTTTGACTGTGGATAAAATATCAAAGATTTTTACCTTCAAGACACACAAAAATTGGCCTCAGCTACACTGAGGTAAGCTGTGCTTAAAGGTATTTTGATGGTATGGTTTCATTACTATAGCTAACATGAAGAAGAAGAAAATAGTTTTGAAATAGCTAGCAGGAGACCATACAAAGAAGGGTCTTGGAAATAAAGACAAAGGGGAAAAAGAGAAGAGTATAAAAATTAAGTTGCCTTTTATATATTTGGCCCTTCCCTATGTTTTGTTCTAATAAGAAAAGTGTCTAGGACTCACAAGAACAACACATTTAAAATTAAGTGTACTTTTATCACAAATCCATTTTTTTCCTTCAACACAGACTATAAAAGACATGCCTTTCAAAGCCATCAAAAATTCCACATTGCTGTTTAAAAAAACAGAAATGCAAACAGGCAGAAAGTTGTTACTATAAACTATTATGTCTATAAAAAGACCCAAACAAATATTCAAAGTAAATGCTATTATTTAATGCTTTTTTGTGATTGATTTCTTTGTTTAGAGATATTGCAAAGAATTTTCTTATTCTAAGAAGAGAATATTTTCTAATGTCTTACTCATTTTTTCTGAAAATGGATACACCATAAAGGTAGAAGTGTAATTAAAAGGATTTTTTTCAGGAATACCCTTGCAAAAATGTTGGGAGCAAATTACTGTCTTTTTGTATATTCACTGAGTTTGTCTCATTCACAAGAAAAATTGTTTTGGATTAAAAGAGAGAGACACAGATAAAAATGAATGTCACATTAGTATTTACTTCTGTGGTTTCTTTGTACTTGATGGAGAAAACTGTGATGTTCTTAAATTATTTATGAATAATCTATAATTCTATATCAGAATTCTCTACAATCTGATGCAGATGTATTGGTATATATACATATGCAAAAGTGAAACTCATAGGATACAAGTTGTTTGAAAAAAAGAATATGCTTCAAATTTTCAATATGAACTTTACAAATTAAATTAGAAGAACAGTCCTAAGTATTTATTACTCCTAAAGTATGGATTCTATCTCATTTAACTTAAAAAAAGATTTATTTTATTTGTAAAAATATTGAAATATGTGAAACAAGCTGCAATGTATCATATTCTGGAGCATTGAACAGGTACACAATAACCAGTACTAGATATCCTATAATTAATTAAATTAGTGAGAAATGTATTCTGCTTGAATATTTTCTCTTTCAAAGTGAACATTGCAGCCAACAAACCACACAAGCCCTATAGTCAAGTACTTTTCTTGAATGGCTATGAAACTTTGAATCTAGTCAGAATAAACTAGATATTAAGATTTTCACCACTAAAGGAATAAAAACAAAAACAGGTTTCCCAGAGAGGTTGGAGGGGACTCTCCATCCCTGAAGACATTTTAAATTCTACTGGTCAAGCCTCTTATCAATTTGATCTAGTTGGTACTGCTTGGAGTGAGGTCTTGGACTACTAGATGACTTCCAGAAATTCTTTCTAAATGATTCTGTGATTCTGAGATGCATTAACTTAGGTGTGTAAATTACGAAATTAGCTTCCCTATATCATGTCTTGAAAAACAAGGCATCTCTGGAGAGCTTAAGAGAAATGTAATGAAGATGCCCCAGAGGGCTTTCTGGAGGATTAACTGTCTCTACATGGATAATAAAGGAAGACTGGGAAAAGCATTGCCTTAATTTAGGAACATAGATATTCCTGTGATTACTGAGGGAAGTATGGTGCACAAAGGATTTTTTAGACTAGTTCCCAGCTCTCAGCATTTGTGTCTTTCCATTCTTTAAGAACTTCAGCTAGTACAAATATAGCAACTGCATCAGTGACTGAGATGATGAATGGAATATGGAAGGCAAACAGAGTATAGAACATGTGATATGGAGTAGAGGAAGCAGGCTATAAGGGAGATGATTGGATTTTAGAATCTTCTTTTCTCTGGCTGCATAAGGCTTGTTATAGAACTTGTCATATTCACCAAAAAAATCACGGATAATACACATTTTTTCTCTTACTGAGTGGGTAAATCACCAAAGGAAATAACTTCATATTTTTCATTTTTCCATTTCAAAACACTGTTTGGTATCACAGGTTATTGATTGTTCATTTTGTTTTATATTTTAGCAATAATATACTATTGAGGTAGAAAATGAAGTTTTAAAAAGGCAGAATTACAAAAGTGCAACAAATGTACTTTAAGTTTTTGTCTATATTCTGAGTAGAAAAAAGTCCTAGCCATGCTTTGCAATAGTATTTAAACCAATACAAGAAATGTTATCTATACATAGTCTGATTAACAGATTAAACTTTCTGATGCAAAATTAGAGTCATCATAAAAAATGATGCAGAGGTTTAAGAAATGAGAGACAATAGAAAGAAGGGACACTATAGAAAACCTCTCCAAATCCCTGAAGGGTATCCTCTTAGGTTTTATTTCCTCACATATATTGCAATTAAGGACAGAGTAACTATTCCCTCCTATGAACTACCATTCAGCATAGTGCCACATAGAAAAGTACAGACCCCACATATGCCAACAGCCAACATTTCATTAATTTGGCTTATATTATAATTTCATTCTTTAGTCTTCAGCATTCCACACACCTTCCTTTTCCTTGGACTTTCTTGACTTCCCAGAATCAATCAGGATAATTTGTTTGAATACAACTGAAGAAGTATAGAGATTTCCAATGTTTAATATGCTTTGAACTGTAGAACACATCTTATGCAAGAATCCCAGTAAGGAACTGACTTCAGAAAACTTAGGTCATATCACAGTAGGCAGTCACATTTGCAAGCTTACAAAAGCAAAATTAGATGAACAAAGTAAGTTAAAATTAGTAACAGCATGTTTCTTGCCTGTGGCAATGTATATAATAAGTAATGGATAATGACAGATTACTCCTATTTTTTCCTCTTACTTCTACTAATTAAGCAAATAAAAACATTTTATCAGTAACACTGAACCTCTCCTTGTCTATGTGAGCCAGGAAACAGAGGATTTTAACCCACAGCTCTTTCTTTTTTTCTTTATCTCCAAGATATCTCCAAATGCCATTAGTGACAGAAATGTACTGCTTCCTTGCAGAGCTGCTGTGAATGTACAGCAAAGAGGGCAGAGTGCAGCTGGGAACTGGGAAGAGGCAGCAGTTCGATGGAGATGAGGAAATACCATTATGCAATTCTCTTCTCACAGGACAGAATTCCACAGACATCAGATACTCTTCTTCCACAGGAAGACACCCACCCTGGAACCTCTCCTGTTTCATGATTTTTCACCCTCAGTGAAAACACCATTGAGATGTTCAATTTCATAAAAAAACAAAAGATATCAATGAAACAATTTTTCACATGATTAAGAGTTGATTGGACTGAGATAATGATGAGAATGAAGTGTTTCAGAAAAATCTCTACAGCTATGAAGTTGTCACCAGAGAAGGGAACTATTGCTGCATATATATAGTTTCCTAAATTAGTAAAAGGAGAAGGACTAGAATACAGAACTGAACACTATACAAATTGTCCATCTAGTTTAATTGTAGGGGCAACCCTTTGTCTGTGGCCCAAATTAGCTGGCATTCTGTTAAAGATACTCAGGTTTTGTCTGGGTAGAGTACTACTGGTGAGAAACCACTTTTTATGGGCAGTTATGCAGCCACACAAGCTTTTTGGGATAGTTCTGCAAAAAAAGGTGAGCTCTATGAACAAAAGTTTTTGTTATTTTGGCAAGGGCTCAAAAAATAGTCTTTAACTTATTTTTTTTAATCAGAATTGATGGACAATAACACCTTCGGAGGGAGTGATAAAAAACTTGCAACAGAAAAAAAAAGATAGAAAGTACTTACAAGGTTAGATTAATCTTCTCTTATTTATCTACTTTGACTAATATTACGTCACTGATATGCCATTCATCTGATATTTGGCAAGGGGAAATTTTATTCATGCTCCTTCATAGAAATTGAGGACATTTAATTAATCTGTATTATTACAATATTACTTTTCAACTGCTTCTGCAGCATTCCACTATCATTTTCTTCTACTTTCTGATTCTGTTCTTATACCCTAGAAATTAGTACAGAATACTATTCTGTCTCCTGGATTAAAACATTTTGTCTTCTGGCATTCTAAAGCTCCCCTTCAGGCCAAGGAGGGAATTAAATCTAAATCTTCTGCCTGGGTGTTTTAGCCACTAATCTGCTTTATATAAAATAGCACACAAAAACATCTGCAGCTTTTTTTCTGCCTGTGCTGTTTTCTAAAAAGCAGCTTTTACTGTAAGAAAATATATACCATTACTTTCATTAGGCACACTTTGAGCACACAAACAGCAAATAGGGCATTTCAAAGCCCTTTGTATTTAAACCTCAATCACAAGTAATTCTACGGCAGGTGCTAGAGTGCACACAATTTGCATGGCCTTAAACTGTGCAAAAAAACCCCAACAGGAAGTACATAAAATAGGTATCACATAATGTAAAAAAAATAGGAATCACAAAGTAGAAAACTTTTAATCTAACTTCAGCCATCTAAAATATAGACAAACAGTCTTAAAAAAAAAAAATTCATCTAGTCTCTCTTTAGATTCTTAGATACCCATCTTAGAAGAAGCTGACTTGGGCACAGCTGAGAAAGATGTGCAGCTATTTGAGTGCTAAAATGAAATTATATTAATCCTATTCTTAAAAAACAAACTCCAAGGAGTATCTAGTAGTACTGGTTTGTTCTTGAAATATGGTTTTGCATTCAGTCTTTCAGTTTTGTCTGAGATCTGCTTTGTTTGCTTAGTACCACTTTCAGTAAAAGACAAGCATGAAGTGCTTACAGAACTAGATATTTGGAGATTCCTCAGCCTTTTTGTACAAAAGGTAGCTATTAGTGTTCTACATCAACTAGGAAATCCAGGTTTGACCTCAGAGTATTCAAAGCTACAGCTTTCATGATGAAAGAAACTCACCAGTTCCTGTGTACAGAAGGAAACATGATTCCAAGAGCAAGACCAAAACCAAGGCAGAAATGAATAATGTCAATGACTGGGACACACATTCTGTGAGTACAAGACTCAGGTCTCTAATTATTTCTAATTTTTCTTTGGCGACGGTTTAAAATAAATATGTAAACAATCCAGACAATGGAAATCAAGACCCTCTTATCTTTAATAAGAGTCCTATAGATAGACTTTGTATTCTTAATGATTACTTTCTCTAACCTCTTGATTCTTGCATTATTTATTTGACAGTAGGCTGACAGGAAAGATGGAGAATTCACCCAGATCCTTTAACCTGATGAGAGTAATTTACAAATTAGTGATGAGACTTTCTATTCTTTTAAAAATATTTTTTAAAAATTCTTAGAGCTTTCAGACTTGCAGCCTCTAGACTCCTGTTCAGCTCCAACTATCCATTGTTTGTTAGTGTGTGTTGGCTATACTAGGGAAAGTACCAAAATTTGGGAAAAACATACCTCTGCCTAATTATGAAACTTTAAGAGGCTTAGTTACAGAATGGCTTCTGAGATGCTGTCTGGTTCAGCCAGGACAGGGTTAATTTGGTGCAGCCGAGCTATTCCATACCATGCTGACATCATGCCCCAGGGCCAGTTCAGGTTCCACGGTGCAACTCACGGTATGTGACTGATCCACTTGGGAACATCTGTTTGTCTATGCAGTATCGCTTCTTTTGTACATTTCTTTTTCTCACTGTTGTTACTGCTGTTGTTACTGCAATTGTTTCTTATGTGTCACTGTATTAAACTCTCCTTATCTCAACTCAAAAAGGCATTTTAAAACTCTTTTTGTCTGCGGTGGGGGGGGCAGCGGCAGCGGCCACGTGGCTCAGCTGCTGGCAGGTACCGCAGCCTTACTAAACCACTACAGATGCTTAGATCTACTCAAATAGTAGCAACTTGTAGCAGAAAATTAAGCATCATAGGCAAGCTTATAGGTATAAGTTGTTTTCCTATGAACCACAGAGGAATGGTTAAGAAGTTAATTTGGGTTCTGTGATGGCACCCTTGCCTTTAAGTGTGTTAAGTCTGAGTAAAACCTAATGAAGGTATTCAGGTTCTTCGCATAATATATGATCTGGATCTTCATGCTAGATGAACTACCTGTCTTTTCATTTGCATATAGATCTGATTCTGGACATGAGTTTTTCCTATGTAAAGCATTCATATATTTCAGAGCATTGAAGAGTGAAATTAATGATATAATTAAAATGCATTTCGTTGACCGTTTAAAATGTCATTTATTATTCTCTTTTGTAATGTTCAAGTAAAGTAAGTATATATTAGGTACTTATACAGTAACTGGTGTATTAGTTTACATATGCTCCTGCTGATAACCTTTATAAAAGAACACTTGATATTTGAAATTATTTCTTCACACTGGAGATCCGAATATGGAAAATGTCTTTAGATGTTTCAACTAGCATAATTCTAAAAATAAATTAAAACATAGTTTAATGGAGAATTTGGAAGCTGGATGGATTTAAAACATTTGTATAGCTATGCAATGCATGGAATCAATGCATCTGTAAAACTGGGCAATCTAACTAAATTGTTTCTTCTATAAACTTCAGGGCTAAAGTGGGATTTTCAGCAAAGTGTGTTTTTGTCATCATGAAATTTCCCTGTTTTAGAATATCAATGTTTAAGTCAACAACTGCAAAAAGGTCAAATAAGGAAAGTATTGAGACTATAAACATACATTCTTAGTGCTTTTATACAGCCATGGTATACAGAATTCTTAGAATTTTATACAAATTTATAAATATAAACTGTTGTTGTTTTACTAATTTTAATGGTAAATTTATTTTTAAGTAACTGTGCATTTCTCAGGTCACTTGCATGTACCATTAATTAACAAAAAATGCTATACACATTCCCTCTTGGTTTTGGATAGCAAATACTGCCTTGTTTTTGCGTGAAAGTACATGTTCTTCTATCTTCATCTGAGGCTAGTTTTTTGTTTGTTTGTTTGTTGATTTTAAGATGCAATAAGTGTATTCATTTTAGACATCAATGGAAACTGTAGGTACACCTTCTCAGGGTTTGAAAAATTTCATGTCTTTCTTTCTCAAGATAACTTGTACAGAAAACACCTGTACCATACTGCTTTCTGTGCAACTGCTGTTTCAGAGAAATGTATTTGTCATCCTACTGAAGGAAGAACAATTAATTTTGTCTTATTCTTTTTTTAATGGTGGCTTAGTGGACAGAGTTTGAAATAAAGCACAATCAAACTTTCATCCAAGTTTTTGATCAATTCCCCATCTACTGTTCTCAGATAATCTCTTTCTGTTTACATTTGCATCTGCTACTGTCTTTGTAGATGTGTATACCTGTAGTGATACTGAGCATTAACCTTAACTGATCTAGCTAGACACTGCACTTAAAATTTAAGGTGCAAGTATTAGATTCTTGCAGTAACCAATGCATCATTGTGAGAAAGCTAGCAAATAACTCTGTTTCTTAACATTTAAAATACTTATATAGTCTCAATATATCTCTAAAATTGGGGAATCTAACTGAATTTTTGTTATGCAAACTTCAAGACTCAGGTTGGATTTTTCTAGTGTGTTTTTCCAACAAGGAATTTCTCTGCTCTGTAACTTTTCAACAGTCTGTACAGCCTGTAAGTACTGAAACAATCCTATTGCTGCACCATCATAGCACAGAATGATAGAGGGATTTCTCAGATTGCATTTGTTTTGCAGTTAACAAGACAGCCCTAAATAAGTAACACCACAGCCTATTCTAATTTGTGGAACTCAGCCTGTTTTGAGCTTGACAATAATGGAAGCCTCTGTCTTCAGCATGCCACCCCAAAAAGTCATGTGACAATAATTTATGTTCTTATTGTTGGATTAACAACATGAATTTTAACATCTTCTATCCTCTTTTGATATTCCCAGTGTTTAAGAGAAATCCCTTCATGTGAAACTCTCATTAATAACCTACTCAGTTTGGGTCACTGATACGGGTCTGCATACTGATAGACTTAGACTGCTTATTGTTTCCCAATTGCCTGAGACTTGCACTTTGGAACAAGGCTGCTCACAGAAGACATCACAGAGGAAGTTAAGTGAACAAACCTATTTCATAAAATAATTGATAATGTGAAAAATAATTTTTGTAGCATTTTTCTACTTGCTTTTCAAAAGCAAATTGAAAGAGAGAGGAAAAAATGGACAAACCTCCCTAAAAACTACTCTCTGGAGTGGTTCATTGTCCCTCTCTATAGATGTTCTACTTCTTCCTTTATTCTTTGTCTTTTTACGTGAACAGCTGTGCTTTTAAATCACTTCTGAATCTTTGCGAAGGAACAACTTTCAAAGGTATTGTACTATTTATTTCTGCAGTTCTTCTCAGACTTTTCTGCAACTGTAGCTTCCTTCTGAAATCCTAGACTACAACTTAGCAGATAAAGGTAATCTAAGTCTTTCTCTTTTTTTAAATCCTTTTTTTTTTTCTTTGAAAACTACATCTCAACCATCTCATCTTTGCAATGCCCAGCTCAAGATGTGTCAGTGATGGATGACACTATGTATGCAATATCCAACGAACAAATATCTTTTGTTCGTATCGTTGTACCTAAGAGCCATACAGTTATGTCTAGTTGACAATTAAGGAAGGTTTTCAAAATCCTACTACAGTCAGATAATCATATAAGCTCCATTTCCTCTTTCCTTCTAAAAATAAGCATACCTCTTTACTTCATACAATCTAATTGCTTCAAATATCTATGACTATTCTATGCCAAATAGAGGTGTGAAATAAATTATAGCCTGAATTACAATGAGTTAAGTGCAAAACAATTTACATCAATAAAATCTATATCATAGAATCATAGAATCATAGAATGTTAGGAGTTGGAAGGGACCTCTGGAGATCATTGAGTCCAAACCCCCTGCCAAGCAGGACCATAGAATCTAGGGCAGGTTACACAGGAATGCATCCAGATAGGAGTCTCCAGAGAAGGAGACTCCACAACCTCTCTGGGCAACCCGTTCCAGTGCTTTGTAACCCTCACAGTAAAGAAGTTCCTCCTCATGTTGAGGTGGAACTTCCTGTGCTCTAGCTTGCATCCATTGCCCCTTGTCCTATTGCAGGGCACAAGTGAAAAGAGGTTGCCCCTTTCTTCTTGCCACCCAGCCCTCATATATTTAGACACATTAATTACATCCCCTCTCAGTCTTCTCTTCCCCAGACTAAAAAGCCCCAGGTCTCTCAACCTTTCCTCCTAAGGCAGGTGTTCCAGTCTCCTAATCACCCTCATAGCGCTCCGCTGGACTCTCTCCAGTTGATCTCTGTTCCTCTTGAACTGGGGAGCCCAGAACTGAACACAGTACTCCAGGTGAGGTCTCACTAGGGCAGAGTAGAGGGGGAGGAGGACCTCACTCGATCTGCTGGACACACTCTTCTTAATGCACCCCAGCATACCATTGGCTTTCTTAATTATATATATAATTATATTATATAATTATATTATATAATTATTTAAAATTTTCAGGTTAGCTGGGGTCTCACACAAGAGGATAAACAAGAAGTAAAAATTGTCTGAATGACCATTCAGTATTTTATAAACAAATACAATGTATAAGATTTAGTAACAAAAGGAAATAAACGTAAAGAGTAAAAATTAGCTCCACATATTGCATTCAAATTTTTTAACTCTTTTTTAGAAGCCTTAATCAAAGTCCTAACTTTTTTTGGTAAAACTTTAGATATATAATAATAACTTATAGGGAACATCCTCTTTCATAGTCTATTATACTATATGAAAAGGTATGTGATTGCATTTTAGTATAATACAATTGCCTTTTAGTTTCAACTCCAAGAGACCTGCCACTATGTTTGAGTAATAACAGTCTAAAATAGTCTAAAATAATTTCTGTATTTTGAAAACTGCATATGAATGGACAAGACAGTTCATGTAATATTTTTAATCATTCTTCAAAGCTTGGCATTTTTGGAGGCAGAGGGTCTTGTTAAAACATGATTTTAGACAAGGAGTTAAGGCTCCAGCACCACAGGGGAAAACATGCTTTTAACTTTCAGCATGTACCTCTGCTGTTTTAGTAGGACTACAGTGGTTGTTTAAATACAGTAAGAATTTGCAACTGTTTTCTAACTTTGATTTGAAACATATCACCATCCAGAAGATCAAGAGGAAAGAAGTAACATTTATAGTTCTACCTATAGCAGTATATGTTAAACGTAGAATGCATTGTTTTTTCATTGCTTTTCTTTCAGTTTTTGTAATGGAATATATTTTTTCATTTCATAGGCATAGCTCTTCTGGTCTGTTAAGCTAAAATACAAAAGTTACCACTTGTTAAATGAAACCTAACAATCTATTTAAAACTACTGTGGAGTCATATAAGTGTGCATTTATAATGAGTAAAAAAATGTTTCCAAAACAAACCCCACACAACTATGTTGTATTTCTGGATGACTAATTTTCCACAAGTCTCTTTAGGATTCGTTAAAAGGACTTATATCAAAAAGGTATTGCCCAGATGTCCTTGGAAGTGCATTTGTGTGGGAGATGAAAATAAACTTGACAGTAAATACCAATAGTCCTTGAAAGCTATTATTTCTTTTTCTAAGGGATTGGCAGCTACAGAGCTAAAAAAGAAAATTCTTAATATAATGTGTTTTGCTGTTTGATTAGGTTCTGATGAAAAATGGAAGGAGGAACTTTCACTTTCCCCCTCCTTTCCCCCCAAGAATGAAAATGCACTGGAATGTACGGTAGGTTTTTTTCACTGTATTAATGGCTAAGGTTAATAAATAAAAGTTTAGAAGCACAGCTATGTTCTCTGTGTCTACATGGAACTTTGGTCTGGAAGGCATGGTGTGAGGACTAAAAATAAACCTGAAATAATAGTAAATGGAAGAAATATTTGCTAGAAATTAATCTATCCACTTAACGTTCTGCTATTTAAAACTTAATTAATGGAAGGAACAAATTGTAAACTCACTAAAGCTGCTAAATTATTAAACAGGAGTTATTAGATAGATGAAACAGTGAACCAAACAGCAAGCAGCAAGTAAAATGAAAACGGACTGTCCATCAACTGCTGATACACAATATTAGTAATCTAGTGTAATACTGATTTAAGTTGTGTAGTCACTCAGAAGGAGTTTGTAATTTGTGAACACAGCAATTCCATTATAAGCTTGACAGATACCTGTGTGTGTCCATTTCAGCAGTGACCACTGTTTGCAGAAGTATCTCTTCATTTTACCTCAGTAGAGGCAGAAGGTTAGGGGATTACATTATCACATTTGTAACACTGATAAATATAAGTTGGATAATATTGGGTACACACAGTGTGAAACCTAAACAAGGGGAAAGAAACAAAACCACATCAAACTATATTAGAATATGAATTCTTCAAATTTATATTGAGTCCTGGGATACTATTCTTATGCAAATCAGTTTTTTATTCTATTGCTGTTTTTTTAAGGGATTTCTATTAAATTGTTGAAAAATGTGGAGAAGGAAAATTAAGACAATGAAATGAAATTAAATGGTAGCAGAATACTTATCAGGAAGAGATAAGATTACACAGCTCTTTGATAAGAGTCCCCTTACAGAATATTAGTTCCAATCTGTTACTAGCCATTTCTTTACTTATTGCTGCATTTAAAATATCTGGAGAAGTTCAATAGAGCATGTACCAAGGGTGCAAAACATGAACTGTGCTTTGAATAACCTATGTATCCTAGAGGAATAAAAATAATAAGAATGTAACCAGATGTAACTGCTATTTTAAAATACTAAAATGAAGGAAAAGAGGATATAATTAAATTCATATGATAAATAAATGTCAAAACAGAATGCATCTATGTACATATACGTACACATATAAAGAGCTCAAATAAACACCTAAATATTGAATTACCTTTAGGAAGATAGTTTAGAAGATAGTTTTACCATGAAATGAAGTATTCTAGCTGTGGAAACTGCGTTCCCAGCTCTAATGCACTCAGCAGGATTATGCTTTATTTCTTTTCTTGTCTGTCTCTTGAAAAAAAAAATTAAAATTCGTTCAATGTTTTAATGTTGAAGGTAAATTTATAGTACAGACGTATGGTGATGTGATAGAGTGGAACAAATTGTGCATGTTAACATTACTTTTGTGCATTATGACGTTATTTTAAGTTCCCCTAGGACAACGGGAAAACGTTGAATGAGGAATGTCTTCCACACAAAGAAGATGAAAGATTTTCTGAAATTTAAACAAAGCAGCAGTTTTCATATCTTTCACATCCAGTGTTTCAATTTATATAAAAATCTTAACAAAGCCACCTGTCTTCCACTATTTCATACAGTCCTTCCCTTTTGCCACTGTACTTTGAGAGCAGTAGGTTATACCTGAAATCACAGTCTCACAATCTCATGGTTTTTTACAATCCTTTTTTTCAGAATAAATAGAATTAAATTCTAACACTACATCTTCATCCAAATTTATATTGTTTTCATTCCCTTAGCTTATTTCTGTGAAATTCAGAGAATTCTAGAGTGAATGAGGCAGACCAGAGTGCTAAAAAACCTTCTGCCTTTGCCAGACAGTCATCTTGTGAGTAGAAGATTCCTTAACTCACCAAAATTCAGTGTCAAGAAAATTACTCTCTTGTAAGATTAATAGACTCACACACAAATGAGACAAGATAAATGAACTTCACAATTAACCTGCAACATACTGTAGGCTTTGCAGAGGTAATGGACAAAGCTAACTTGTCCTATGAATTTATATGCAAATTTATGAAGCCATAACTTCCAGAGAAGGCTTCAGATTTCAGAACTGTAGATTCAAAACAATATGCAGAATACTTAAATATGAAAATTGCATTAATAGGATAGTAGTGTTAAATTAGTTGCTTTATCAGGAGTAAAAAAGCCATAGAACTAAGGAGTTGATTGAAATTGCAGTGATAACAAGATTAATGTTTTCTTTTGTATTTTAAAAGAAAACTCTGAGAAGTATAATAAATAAATTTTTCTGATTCAGATATTGTGATGTGACTGGAAGCTGAAGTATGTTTTTTTAGTATGTTGTTGCCTAAAACACTGGTACGCCAGTGCAAAATTGTCCTAACTTGCTATTTTCTCTTGTAAGCCCAAGAACATTTCTCTTTTTCATAGTTATCCCGGATAACGGTTCAGATAAGAAGAGAAAGGAGTCTAAAAGAATTCCCCAGTGCATCTGAGAAAAATTAAGGTCGTAACTGTTTTGACGTAAATGATCATATGAAAATCCTGAGGTTTTCAGATGAGAGAATTTGAAAATAGAGTAATTATTCAAGATGACTAGTTGATAATGTGTTTTTTGCTTATTTTTCATATATGATTCTTTTTTCTGTGGTTGAATTCAGTTCAAGATTGCTATCTCAATTCTGGTATGTACATGGGAGCTAAGTGTTTAAGGTCTTATTATGGTCAATGGCAATGTAGTCAATAAAGTCCATGGGCCCTGGAGAAACTTGTATCACAGAAAGTACACACCTTGATTACATTACTGCAACCTTAATATTTTCATTTCAAGGAGAATTTGCTTTGGTTAGAGTCTTATCTAGTACCATGGCTAGAAAATCCATTAGCAGTTCAAATACCCTAGGTCTATTTCTGAAATGTATCTTCCAGTGTCATTTCAGTCAAAATGAATCAACTTTGTGAGCTCCCAGACCGTGCTATTGTGCAAAACAAAATAGAGTATCTAGATACAGTTGGGAGATTTGCTACTCTTTATACAAACTAGAACATTAATGTAATTAACTTGTGGTGTACCTGTGGCACTGTTTTAATTTACTAGCCTATGGACATCTCTGTGCTTAATCACCAAAAATCTTTCTACAATTCAAAGCGTTGACCAAAATCAGGATTCAGTTACCTAAACATGTGCTTTTAAAGATATTCAAGACATTCTACTGTTCTACTGTCTGATTTCTAGTTGCTTCAAAACAGTGTGGTTTCTTTGTAGAAGTCCTGTGTCACATTTACCTATTTCAGAACTCTAGTACTGATGTGTCCCACTGCAACCTAACCAATACACATATAATGATAAAACTCTCCTTGTTGTAGTCTGGTTTCCAAGGAAATTTAGCAGCTGTTCTCTGAGTTATAGCTGGCTGTTTATATTAGGAGCTTGAAAGCAATGCAATACAGAAAATTTTCCATATCTCTCAGATATCCAGATCTTACTTCCAGGGGGGAAAAAAAAACACAACATTTTTTCAAGTGAGAACGGGATGTACCATTGGTTTGTCTTTGATCAATCCATTATTTAGAGAGACTTACTTGCCAACTTTATTTATATCATGTAAATACAAGATATAACAATGGTTTAAAATGACATACATTTCTGTGAAAAAAATTAAAATGGTAACATAATGAAAAACTACAATCTTCTTATAAGGACACCTTATTATACAGTTTTTCACTAAACACTCTTGACCAAAAACACTTCAAAAGGTACGTCATTATTGAACTCACTAATGGTATTTCAGACCCTCAAAAATGTCAGGAACTTCAACACTGAGTTCAGATGGGTTTTGAACTCAACTGAAACAGGTTCTTGACAGCTTGTGATCATTAATTTACAATCTATTTGTCAGCTGCATGGTAAGCAGATGGAACGTACTCATCAGGGCGCAACTTAAATGTGAAACAAATCAAAAAAAGAAAATTGAAAATTATGTCACCAAGCTGGCAGGACATTCAAATAATTCTAACCAGGAGAATTAAAGAGAACTGAAGTTGATATAAAATAGGCAATCATTTTTTTCTATTTTAGTTCCTAGCTGCATCTTGGGAGCCCTTCCACAAAAAGTTCTAGCTGCTAACTTAGATTCAGAACAGGAAAAGGGCTTTAGTAATGAAAAATAATTCAGAGATTTAATCCTTTAAAATACAACACATATTCTAACTTTCTTTTTTTCATATTATGGTGACTTTTTAGGGTTGGTGTTCTAAATCTGAATCCGCAGTACAGTCTTCTGTGCATTCTCAATACTGGACAATGGATGAACTGGGTTTATTAAATTAACTTAAACATGTGGCTCTGAAATTACTGAGCTATTTGTGAAAGCTCTTTACCAGTCCTTTCCTGAATTGTTGTGCTGATCTAAATTCTAAACTAGCATCATCTTTGATTATATACTTTTATGTAAACTGAATTATAAGTCATGAGCACTAATGTTTTCACTCTTTAAACTTTTTTCATCAGCACTTAGTACCCTTCATGACCAATGTATAGAAACTGAAGTATTTATGTTGGTCACCTTTTTCTTGACTGTTCCTGTTTGTAACGTATTGTCTCAGATAAAACAGTATAAGGTATTACAGAATCACAGAATCACAGAGTGTTAGGGGTTGGAANTTTTTTCTAATATTTTTATGGAATCTCCTATGTTCCAACTTGTACCCATTGCCCCTTGTCCTGTCATTGGATGACACTGCAAAGAGCCTGGCTCCATCCTCCTGACACTCGCCCTTGACATATTTATCGACATTAATGAGGTCACCCCTCAGTCTCCTCTTCTCCAAGCTTAAGAGACCCAGCTCCTTTAGCCTTTCCTCATAAGAGAGATGTTCTACTCCCTTAATCATCTTGGTGGCTCTGCGCTGAACTTTCTCAAGCAGTTCCCTGTCTCTCTTGAGCTGAAGGGCCCAGAACTGGACACAATACTCCAGATGTGGCCTCACCAGGGCAGAGTAGAGGGGCAGGAGGACCTCTCTTGACCTACTTGCTACTCCCCTTGTAATACACCCCAGGATGCCATTGGCCTTCTTGGCCACGAGGGCACACTGCTGGCTCATGGTCATCCTGCTGTCCACCAGAACCCCCAGGACCCTTTCTCCTACACTGCTCCTACACTGTTCTCACGGTATGGCTGTGCATGTAAGCACATGGGTATGTGACAATGTGTCTGTGTATGCGTGTTTAGGACAGATTACACTTCAATCCTCATGTTATCTCTCCTGCAATTTATCTGTTTGGTTTTTTTTTAATAGTGTATGTATATTAGACCCCACTTTCAGCGGGGATTTTCCAAATCTTTATTTTCTACTCATAATTCTAAACATCTGGTTAATTTAGAAAACACTATATGACAATGAAAGTTTTCATTTCAGTATGTTATTAAGATATTATAGCTGAATTTAGTCACTTATCGCAAATATAAAATGTAGTTTTCATTAATGTAAAGATTAGCTTTGGGATTTCATCTTTCTTGATTGGTTGGAATTTTTTCAAAGTTTATATAGGTGATGAAATTAGATTTAATTTTTTCAGTTTGATATATCTCCCCAGTCACATTTACAAAGGAGGAACTATGTTAAATGAGTTACATAGATTAAGAAAAGTGACATCCCTTAAGAAATTCCCCTTGATGTATATAATTAAATGTCTTGTTAGAGACAACTCTAGTGATTCTCTTCTATTAAAAAAATATTTTCTTCTAATTTATTCTAATTAAGCAGATTGTCATGAGGTCACCTATTTGGCTGTTTATCATTCTTTGAAGTTCTTTCTATGAACCAAACATAAAGTGGAACAATTATTCCTGTCAAAGCAGAGATTTCCTACTTCAATATTGAATATATTTAAACTATTATTTTCTATTTCCAGCAGAAAAATCACTGAACTAGTCATGTCAAGTGGTGACTAATTTGAAAAGTGAACTTTATGGCACATATTACAGAGGAAGGTACATCATGTCTAGCTCAGGAAAGCCTCAGTAATAAAACAGAACTGTTGGACAAAACCTGCCCTCCCAGGAGTACCTCTTCTCTCCCGGTTATCCTCAAGGCTCCATTGTCCTCAGCCCTCCAGCCCCAGGCACACAAAGGGCTATGGTTTGCCAGACAGTGACTGGGGAGCGATTGTGTCATCCCCTCCCAGTAAGGACACTCCCAGAGCTGAAGCTGGAGCAGGGCAGACATCAGTCATTGGGCTCAGCAAAGGATTTGAAACCCGCTCAGTCCACTGCAAATCTGAGTCCCTGCACTGTTGGGTCAGTGCACAGCCAGAGAACTCCCCTTGATGAGAGTAGAAATTGTATTTACTGGGATACAAGTGAAGTGTGGCTGATATTCCTGAAGACCTCAGGAAGCAACTTAGGCACATTTGAAGGAAGTAACCTAAATTTGTGATAGTCACAGTTAGATAGACTGGTTTCCTAAAAATCTTTTGGTTAACTTGCAACTAGTAATATTGTTACTAATTCAAATCAATAATCTTCCTGTAAGATATGTAATTTCAAAATGGAATAAGTAATCTGAGAGGTAAAAAAATAATTAATGAAGAAACGTGAATAAAGCCATTCCTGAAACTGTATATTATTTATCAGTAGTGTAGCATAAAGATATGATAGCAAGAGAGTGAACTATTTTTTTAATGTCAAACACATTGTAAACTAGCTTTTTTCAATGAAAACATTAATGCTTTATCTACCTGCTGATGGAGAAAGCAAAATCATCAGCAGTTTCCTAGATGCTTTCTTGCTAACCTAATCAGAAAACACAGCTTTCTCTTTCTCATCAAAATGCTTTCCCACTCAAATAGTAACTTCCAATCAAAAGAAAGAAAGATATAGAGATTTAAAAAAAGAAGGAAGGGTGGATTATATTCTTATATGATATATTTTATGCTAGAATATGTTGGATGTAGATCTTCCCATCAGATACAGGTCTGAAAGAAATCTTTCCTGTATGCATGACCACTTCTTCATCACTGACAAGCGTAACATGTACTCTACTTAGTCATAATTTACTCAAGCTCCATTTTAATAATATTAAGGATTTTTTTCCATAATAATCCTGTAGGAAAATTGTTTCTGAAGCATACTTCTACAATATTTTAAAATTTTGCTTTAGTTTTCAGCCTAATGCAGACATGGTACTTTATGTTCATTCTTTCTTTTTCTTTAAATTGTTCTTTATTCCACTGATAGTTTTGAAGCATGTATAGAGTGTTGAAACTGAATACTTGCAAATATATATCTCTGTATGTACCAGATAATAAGAGATTACTGTGATAGGAGTGTTTTGAATACTGACAAATGAGGCTGGTTTTAAACTTCAAACTTTAAAACTCTATACCTGAGTTCACTCATTAACAGTGCTTTCTGCACTGTTAGTTCTTGCATAACATTAATCATCCTCAGAACACACACAAAACTCTTAGTCATTTATATCCAGAATTAACTGTTAGTATACAATACCATAGGGCTGATGTCACATAGTGTGATGGCCCCACTCCATAGTGGTTCTTAGTTGCTGAGATGAAAGTGATCAGGCTTGAGAAATCTTTGACAAGTGAACTTGTCTTCATTTCCTCCATCCTTCCTTTTCATGCATGATGGTTTTATGCTCTTTGTCCCCTTCTCAGAAAGGGAGATCTCAGCTGCTCCCAGTGTTGCTTCTCCTTTTTGGTTCTGTCAGTCACACTTCTTGTTTATTCGTCAGAGTGTTCTGCATATTTGCAGTCTCTTGGTGTTCTTTTTGGTTGTTATTCTTATCTTGTTCCTTATCTTGAACTTTTTGATACTTGAATGGCTGTATGTGTAAGTACACATCCTTGTTTGCTCCATTGGTGGCCAGTTTAATGGTGCTGGTGATCTTCAGCTAATTTATGAGATCTCTCAAGAGAGTTTATGGTAGGAAATGATTTAAATATTATTGAATATCAACATAATCAAATAGGTTACCCAACTCGGTCTAAGAATTATTTGTTAGCTGAAGATTGCTCATTTTGAATCAAACCAAATATTCATCATCTCGCATATTAACTCCTAGAGTGATCAAAGCTAGATATATGGAGAACAGCACGAGAAAAGAGCCTATCTTTCTTCTGTGGGTCTAATTTAACATCCAATGATTTGTAGATCAGGTAGTTTCTGAGTCAGATGTAGTATTTGTTCATTCACTGTCACACAATAGATTTCTTTCCTATGAACTTCTTTGCCTGGAGCACATCTAAACCTTATGTGAGGATTCCTCTGCCTTTGTTTTTTGGTTTCTTTATACTTCAGTCTCCTTAGGGGTAAGGTAGCCAACCCCTCCACTCTAGTGACTCTAGCTTTATTTGATGTCCCTTAGTGATTAACATTAAAAGTTACTAAATCGGAGCTGCTTCCTAATTTTTACTGATACTTGTTTGTCTCACTGATCAATTGTTTATAAAGAGTTGGAAAAATTCATTACACTGCAGAATGAAAAATCTGAAATCAAGGGGAAACACAGGACAAATGCACTTTTACTTAAAGGAAATTTACACTTACAAACACTTATTCATATGGAAAACATTCCAATAATAGTAGTTGATTTTGTTATATGAATTTATCTCATGAACATAGTCTGTGCTCTGGTTGATAGATGGATTGGAAAGATCATTCTCAAAAAGGAACACACTGTTTTTAAAACTGGTAGGTATCCATTGTTTTAGGAGGTGAAGTGACAAAGCTTTGAAATAGTTTTCTGTCAAGATGTCAGCTATACTGCTGATTTCTCATCTTATGATCTTCTAATGTAAACAAATAAACTAATGCACTATTCTTTTTGTTTGTGTTTATATTTTTCCTTCTTGCTTCTATGAAATTCATTACAAAAATAATTTTTAGAGTGGAGGTGAGTTACGAGTCTACATTCAAATTTGTATCTGTCATTTAGTAACTTGGCTGTGGTTAGTGATTCTTAGTTCATAATGAGAAAATGTTTTAAAATTTTGTTGCTGATGGTATTTGTTAAAACACTGTATCTGGGATTTTCTTTTACTTCTACTAAGGATATTGGTGTTTCTTTGTGCTTCCAATAAATTTTTTCTAAAAAACATTAAACGCTCAAGGAGATCTGAACTGCCACAAAACTAGTGCTAGAGGCTATAGATGGAGAGGGAACAGTTTGTGTATAGCTTCAAGGTAAGAAAAAACCTGCTTTTGAAGGCAGTCCATTCCAGACTACTAACTGCAATTTAGCAGTTCTTTCTTTCTAGATAGCTTTGCTGATCTTGAACCTGACCTAATACTCATAAAGCTTAGCTGTAGTTTGTCAGTGTAGACATTAGATAAGTTCTATCAGGATCTTTTGCTGTGGAAGAAAGGCTTAGGATTGAAGCTGAGTATCTATAATAAACTGCTACACAAATAGTGGTTACATTATGGAGTAGGTGGGAAAGGAAAGATACTGTCAAAACCAGCTGTAAAGAAAGACTGGGAAGAAAGGTAACTCTAAAAAAAACCATGGAGGGATGCTGTAGGGCTGTGGCATTTGGATAATGAGGTGGGGTCCTCTGTGCTCAAAGAGCCTTGCTATCTCCAGTGCAATCCAGGGGAGTGGAGATTCTCCTGGCTATCACAGGATGCAGAGAAGGAGGGGGCCCTGCTGAGGCAGGACATCCCTGCTTCTGATCAACAAGGACAAAATAACACAAACCTGGTTAGCTCTTTGTTTCTAAGAAAAGGCTGTTAAATTTGATAGCTACCCTTTGCCTCATTACCTATGAAATGCATATTCCGGTTAACACCCCTGCATATACTAATGGAGATTATAGAGATCATGCTAAACATGTGTGACTATAGCACTCGTCTCTCCAATCAAATCATACCACATGTCACCTGAGGCGGGGGGGAACCATGTAACTTTGGGGATAAAAAGACAGGAAATTATGATTAAATTGGGATAGAAGAACCCCAGCCTCTGACAGACCGGTTGAAGGGCTGCATTCTCTTCCTCCACCCCAGGCAGGGACACCTCTCTGGGTAAGCACCAAACTTTTCACTCTTTGGTGAATATTAACCCTGGGTTGTTGCCATATTATTACTATTTTTACTCACAGTATTAACCTAAATTAGTAGTGCTATTGTAGCGAGTAAATTTATCAATGGCAATCTTGAATCTGTTCTGTCATTGTCAATATGATAACTAATTTTGAATTATTTGTGAATCTGACCCAGTGAAACGCCTTTGGGGGGACTCTGATAAACAGATCAGTGAAAGTCCTGGGACTCTGGAAGATAAATACTGAAATTACATTCCTTTAACATGACAAGGGCATAGGGGAATTGAGTCTATTGATATTTAACTTTTGCACTATAATTTTTATTCACAGCTAGATGGCATTTCCCAATATAGAATGAACTATTTGTCGTCTTTTTTTTTTTTTTTTAAGAACATAAGATTATCACTTCATGATAGTAGCATGTGATTTCTTACTCATTAATGTCTGTTTTATTTTGTTGAGTGAATTGGACACTAGAACTAATTTCAGCATTATTTAAGTTGTACCAAAATGCTCTGTGAACTTTCTTAATTAAGTAGCTTTCTACTATCATCAGTAAATTGTGTTGACTGAAGCTCAGAACACAAGAAATTCTAGAACAAAAATTCTATTAATTCATACTTCAGCAATTTAACGTGGCTTTACTGAGGCCACTATCATTTTACTTTAAGCTACGAGTTTAAGGAGTAAAATTCTCACACAGATAGGAATAGTATACACTTACGTTGTTTTGATGGGATTCAGCTCACAGGTTCTCTAAAGTACACATCCTAATTCCAGTATTGAATCAGATTTAAATTGGAGGAAAACCTTTTCCTGATAAATAGATTCCACTTAACATGTATGAATTAATCACTCCGAGAGTGGAAGAATGAGTAACATGCTCTTGTACTCACTTTAAACGCTTCCGATGGAAACATCAGGTAGTTCAAGTCCTCAAAGACTGTGTAAGTATTTCAGCATTGGATATTATGTGAGACAGAGGAATGCCTAATCCCTGGATTCCAGTGTAAAGGACTGTGAGATGCTCAGTTCCATGAAGTATGAGACTGTGGTGCACGAAGGCATGGACTCCGAATGCTGGTGCAAACAGAATCATTTATTCACACGGTTAGCTACTATATATACTCTTACATGCTGTTAGTCTCGTGATCTACAATTTTTTTCATATAGCCCGGTTAGACAGCTCTCTAATTGGTTAGTTCTAATTTCATCGTTATCTTCCCTGCAAGAGGTGGTCAGTCTTCTTTCTGTTATTTACAACGTGCAGCTGTAGCAACAAACCTTGACTTCTCAACTGCTGCACATTCTTCTCACGGATACCTTGTGTCTTCCCACATTCTTTCTTATAACTCCCTTGTTTTTACCCAAACTCGCACGTGATCAAGGGTCCTGTGAAATAGTACATTCTGTAGTTTCGCACATGAGATATTCTTGACAGATGAAAAATCAAAACATAATTCCTGAAAAACTGCAGGTGAAAGAAAGTATAAGTCCCTCTTTTGGGGCCTATGTGCTTTTGGGTTTTGTATTTTTATTTTTTTTAACTCATTTTACTAGCTGGGCCTGAACAGCCAGGAAAAAGTCATCTGGCTTATTTGTCTACTAAAAGCTCATCCTCATGTTAAGAGTTTCTGTACAACAGCTGGGCTTCTAGAAAACAACTTCCTGCACAAACACTAAATAATAGCACACCTTTTCTTACCCTGACTTCTTTGCAGATTGATATAGATTAAATATATTTATCCTGTTATGGAAATTCAGTCTTAAAAAATATTTTCAGGGAAATTCATTCTTCACTTGTTAAAAACATGAATATATTTTTTCAGTCATTAAATAACATCCCTTTCCCCTCATGTCTTTTTTATTTTTACTTGAAAATGTACCTATTGTACCTATTAATTCTTTTTTGTTCAAGGGTTTAATCCAATAAGATATTAAAGGTACTTCTGTATGTTATATCTGAGTGGTTTTACTACTGCTAGTGCCCTACCTTAGCCATGCTCTATTACAATCAGAGAGCTACTTTGGTTAGACTTCCTGTGAAATCTGCTTGTCCAAAATTAGCCTACGTATTTCTATGGAAAACTTCATTTAGACAGGAATTTAGTTCCTCCAATATGTTGGGAGACTTTGGAGTGAGTGAAAAAAACTGAGGATGAAGAAATTGGCTTGAGCATGCAGGGGCCTATCTTGGGTTTAGGAATATAGATCTATAGTTAATAAAGTTGCATCTTTTAAACTACAGAAGAAAGACTTGTGGTTTATCTGACTTTGGTGATGTGGATAAAAAAGAGCTAGAGATCCTCCATAAAACTTCAGTGAAGATGTATCCACTAAGCAATTAAGCAAATCTGTGGCAGGCTAAGCATTCCCTGTAAAATAGTGGAGGGAAAAATTGAGAGACATTTAGTAGACAGCACTAAGAGCTGAGACTTAAAGTACAAAATCTTATGTTCTTACTTACTATGAGAAAAACTTTATTCAAGAAACACAAACAGCAACAGTAGTCAGGAGTGAGGTGTTATTTGGTATCCAATTAAAAACAGGGATTGAACACGACTCTGAATTAGTAACACCTTCGTGAAACATATTTCCAAGATTAAAAACAAAATCTTTCAAATGCTCCCTTCCTCAGAGAAGTGGCTTGGTACCATTTAGTTAGGGAAAAATCACCTGTAGGAAGAATATTTCATGAAGGTAAGAGTTTAAGTGTTTTTGTTGTTCTTCCTCAGACCCGCCGTCTCCACCCCCCTGCTTTGTGTTAACATATGATAACGTCATATGAAAATCACAGCATATTCACAGAACCAATGGGAAGAAAATGATATTCAGGATATTCAGGGTCAGGATGCAGCTATTTCATCACACAGGTAAAGCTCTGCTTCCCACACAGGATCTTTGACAAGATCTCTGGACAATGGAACACAGGTGCAATGCTATCCCACTAGCAGAAAAGAGTAAATTCAGGAGAACCACTTCTTGATTCCTAAAATAAAATTCACTTCCCCTGTACTATGAGACTGGTCTGTTACAAATAGTCTTTCATTCAGCAACAACAACAAAAAATAGTAAAAATGAATTATTTTCTCTGATTTAGTTGAACATATTTATTTTGCCTACTTTTACAAGTAATTAAAATTATAGAATAAACCTTAGTAGACAATTTCATAAGAGTGTGTACAATATGATTCAGAAAGTTCTAGCTTCTTATGAGAGTCTTGTCAGTCCCTCTAGGCTATCCACTGGACAGTACCGTTGTCCAAATCACATTCATCTTTCTATGACAAAGGCTACCTTTCATGCCCAAATCCAGTGTTTGATGCTTCCATAGGCATTGTGGTGGATTCCTGACAATAGTCTTTTCCTTATGGGCTGAAAGTGGGAAAATACTCCTTCCAGCTGAATAAGTAATCCCTTCAAGAAAAAAAAATGGCTTTTATTTACAAGGAGCTTCATGGCCTGGACCTAGAATTTCTCAAAGTTCTTATAAAGCTTTAAAATGAAGATTTTCATCAGCAGCTAATTTATTAGACATTATGGAGCTAATTATCAAGGTTAAAGCTAATCTTGAAGATGGCAGACCTGACAGGAGACAAGGCCTCCCTTTCCTTCCCTTCCCCCAAAATATAATCTTATAATTAAGCATATATCATTATGTGTCTGTATACATGAGAAATTGCAATTGTACAACTAGGTATTTCCTAACTTTAACTGTTAACTTTTCAACCTCAATCTTGCTTTTCTGTACCTATTCATATATTGGATATATGGTTTTATGGTTAAGACAGCTCTAGTTTTTATGAATGGGGAATTTCCAGACCATTAAAGCCAAATAAAACAGTTGAATAATCCATCTAAAATACTACAAATAGACCGATAAGCACTTATAACTAATTTTAAACCTAAGAAGGTTTCCATTAAGTCTCCATACAGAAATCTTTACTACAAGACATTTAAAATTCACAGCTTTTAAATGGAAAATAAATTACATTCAAATAGTTTTGTTCATATTCAAGCATATTATAATTTTTTGTTTTTATCAACTCTACAAGCTTTCTCATTTTTCATGGTTTCTGTTTCTCCAAGGTACAATGAATAGATGTTCCATGAAAATTATGTTAAAATAACAGAGGGATATCCATGAATATTCATAGGGTTAGTTATTATTCTTGTTTCTTGATTGTGAGGAACATGGAAAAGCTTGTACATGCAGAATATAAGGTAAAGAGGGGTTTGGAAGAAGAAATTTGTGTATTTTGTGTGTAGTTTTCAACACTGAAATTTCTGTTCAGAGTTAGCTTTTCATAAAAAAAATGCAAGTTACTTTGAAGCAGAAAAAAGGAACAAAAAGCCCTTCAACAAAAAATACCATCATTCAGATAAATCAAAAGAATCACAGAATATCATAACTCTTTAGAAATTAGAAGCTGATATAGAAATAATGTTCTTGAATGGCTGTGGTCCTCTTTCCCTGTTTGATGTATTATAATGGCCTTCAGAAAGTGCTGAGGTCACCTAAGAGGCTAAGTAAAAACACAGAAACACAAAAATAGAGTCAATCAAGTGCTAAATTACCACATGAAGTGCAGCTCTGATATGCCTAAGGAAAAGGGATCTGCTCAGCCTCACAGGCACTCCTGGAATGCCTTCCCCATTTGGACAGATTCCACACAAAGGATAGGTTCAAATTTCAGTCTCATCTGCTGGATATGCACCCAGGCTGTGTCCTAGCTGCCGTTCAGAATGGGACCTGGCTGCCTGTTATACTCTCACATGTATTAATTTCTTTTGGAAGACAAATCAAATATCCTGGAGGAGCGGGGATATATCAGTGATCAGCAGGTTTTAATATATACATTTTTGAAGTGATTGTGTATCACTGTGGCTGTTGTTAGCCTAGAATTACCAATCATTTCATCTCTGTAGCAATCTCATTGCAAGAGTGTTTCTTAACTCCTCCATCTAATAGAAAATGGGATGATCTTTTAAGACAGAGGAGGGCATTTTTTGTCAATGTGCTGGGACAAGTATTTGCTTATGCTTTTGTAGAACAATATCATCCACTACTAAATTTCTTAACTCTATCATAATGTAATATCAGCATAACTTTCTGATTTCTTGCACCTTGCATTATCACTGACATCACACAAATGGAGCACAAAATGCTAATGAGTCACAGTTCTTGTGTTTGATTTGTTTGATGCAATTGAAGTGCCCCCATTTGAGTTTATTATTATTGTTTCCCTTTAGAGACAGTAAGAGGAACAGGAAATTTGAAAAGGAATTTTTCTGTGTTTGGAAGTAGGCTTCTATATTTTTTCAGATGATTTTATCATAAATCTACACTTCCACTGATTGTGCAGAGAGGTACAGACTGTGTTAGGTTGACTAGCCCATATATGGATACCAACATTGAAAACAGCTACAGTTAGGTGAGATGCATCCTATATAGACTCACTTTATGGAAGTCAATGAAAAAACATGACATTTCAAGGGGATGGTTCATCTTATCTTAAAATAGGCATCCACAACAGATGAACAGATTAATAACACTTCTACTTCGCTATATGGTTTTCTTTCACTGAACTCTAAAAATATCCCCCAAGTGAAAATTATCAGACCCATTTTCCATGTGGCTAAGTAGTGGTCAAAAATCAGATTTGAGAAAACTGTATACAAGCCCTGAATACCATTTCTTTCTCAGCTTCTCCACCTAAATTTTGTTTAATATGTTGAGATTTTTTACTCATATATAAGAAATATTTATTTATTTGCCTATTTAATGGGTTAGGCTTTTCTTCATGCATGCATTCATCACTTTGGATGCTAGTGTAATCTTAATTATTTATTAAATAATAATGTGTTACTCAATACTACACTTAAGTAAGTGAGACAAATTAGCCACCATATTGATCAGGATTTGCAAGACAATGAAGCACAGACATAATTTTATTATTAACAGAAATGTATGGATATTAATATTTATCTTTGAGGGTTAGAGAGGGCCTTGATCTACTTTCTACTATGGCTCACAACAACCATTGTTGTTATTTATTTGTAATGTTAAATGGCATCCTCGTCAAATAATAAATATTCAGTTTTTTTTTACCTTTAGCTTAACATGACTGGATTCAAGTTAATTTGTAGTCCTTCTGCCTACCTAGCCACTAGATGAAGTGTGAAAACATATGAAAAATACCTCAGTCTCTGCAGTTACAATGTTGATCCCTTCCTCCACATGAGCACAGTTAATCAGATGTTTCCTAGGAACCGTGTTTGCTGTGGCAGCTTGTTGCTTCTACTCAGCACCAGCTATGAAAAGTAACAAATTATTCACAATTACACATATTTTACAAATTCTTTTCTCACTCCTTTTTAATCTGAAGATGAATCTCCATATTGCCATGAGGAAGATAAATAAGAAAGGAAAAACCACATACCTGTAAAGAAATTCCAGCCTTGCTTCACAGACTGGAAAGTAGACAGACTCAAAATATTAGGAAAAATCAGTTTCAACAAAACCACAGTACAAAGCAAGGAGGAATATATCAAACATAATACAGGGGCAGTCAAGCTGAGACCACTAGTCAAGCCCCTTCCCTTCTTCTCCACTGCCAACCAAGGAAGAGCAAAGAGTGCCAAGGAATTCTGTCCTTCACTCCTATTAAAACACAAGTATAATCCCAGCCAGTAAAGACCTGGAACAGTGTAACCAAAGGATGGGGAAGGAAATAGTTTAATCTCCTTAAAAATATGTTATCAGTTTTGCTGGCAGTGAAGTTTAATTGCAATTATATTTATAAATATTTAGTTTGAACACTTCACCCAAGCTTTTGTTCTTGTTTGATTTTCCTTTTTCTTTTTTTTTTTTTTCTTTTTTCTGGAAAGCTACATGGAAAAGACATGTCATTGGCAATAATTTATCCAGCTATCTTGCATAATTTACAGAAGAGTGTTTCATTTACTGAGATATTTTTCTCTTGCTGTTAATGGACACAAGAGTAACAAGGGAAAAAAAATAAGAAACTCTTATCTCTATGGATGCAGAATTTTCATGACTTCTTTGTAAGAAATGAAGCCACAGCTTTTCAGGAAGATCACAAATTAGTTTATTGATCCTAAGGACATTTAAAGAAAGTAAAGTGGTGCAATTTATTCCTTATTTTTTCTTAAATCACGTTTCTGTTTCTATAGTATTGTTGATCATCTGCATGGCAATGCAGCCTAGTTCTGAAGTTTTAGATATATTTTACACTGGAGAATGCAAACAAAGAGTATAGTAAGCTACTGCTTAAACATTTTCTGGTACTATATTCCTATGGAGGAATTGCAGAATAGTGCACTAAATTTATTTCCATGATCTCTAAAACTATACATAGTAGTTTTGTCATACAAAGGTATCCCAATCTAAGGGACAATCTTTTTGTCTTTACATTTATGAAACTTTACTATGGTAGAAGGCAAAGGTTAACTGCAATGCAGTAAAAGGAGAATGTTGATTTAATCTTTATCTTTCCCTACTTAATAGCTGCATGCCTCTTATCATGTCTAAAGGTCCATGCCTATTGTGTCTTATGCATCTCCAACAACTTACTTGACAGCATGCCTCCAAACCCCACTGTGATACCTCTCTTGCTTCACAAATGTTTGCCCTTACTAGTTCTAAAGTCACTCCAAATAGTATTTCTGGAAAAGATGTCTCTGCTAGACAAAACTTTGCTGCTATTTCCCCCTGTTCCAGAACATATAGCCTCTCCTCAGTGGAGAGAAATAAAAATCCTGGAAGCAGTTCAATAAGCAGTATAAATGCTCTGATCTCCTCTCTATAAACCCTGTCCCTGCTGAGCCATAAAAACATGTGCCTTCCTCTGTACACAAAAATATAGAACAACACAGTTCACTTAGTAAACTGAGAACATTAGAAGTGTGCTTTAATATAGCCATGGATGAAGGTATACATCAAAGAATGCAGACTGAGAGTCTGTAGCTTGCACACAGTGACAACATGGATGGACATCATAATAATAAAAAAGCCAAATTATTGTGTGGATACAGAGGTGGAAAGTAGGAAGCCAAGGGTAATTTTACTTCTATATGGAATACATGCGCTACATTCAGTGTTCACATTTTAAAATATCAAAAAATTAGAGAAAAGGTTGCAGATTAAAGACAAATTATTTAGACACTGCAGAAAATGTCTGACAATAAAAGCATTAAAGAGTTCAATCTATTTATTTTATCAAAAGAAGCTAGAGAGGTTAATTGATTGCAGCATACAAAAGAAAAAACTTCAGTCAAAGAAGACTGAACAATGGAACAAGGATTTTGTTTACTTTTTCCTCTCTTCAGTAAATTTAATGTATCTGTGAATCTGTTCACTTTAGGTAAAACCCTAGAACTTTGTGAAATCATGCCCTGTACCTCTGAAAGTGCCTTTTTGATCCTTACCATTTCAGTGACCTGAGTTTTTTTTCAAGGGCCCCTCCAGCACCCCAAAACCCTTCAACCCCCTTCCCCCCTCCCATGCTTCACCTTGTCTCATTCCAGGGAAGTCATCAGCAGAAAGGAGAAGAATAAATACCAGTTCTACTCAGCCCCTTTGCCTCCCAAGTTTGGCACCTTCTAAGGTAAAGTGAAATGTAAGTTTGAAGATAACACCAAGTTAGGCAGGAGTGTTGATCTGCTGGAGGGTCAGGAGGCTCTACCGAGCAATCTGGTCAGACTGGATTGATGGTCCAAGGCCAACAGGATGAGGTTCAACAAGGCCAAGTGTTGGGTCCTGCCTTTGGGTCACAACAACCCCCTGCAACACTACAGGCAAGGGGGAGAGTGGCTGGAAAGTACCCAGTGGAAAAGAACCTGGGGGTATTGCTCAACAGCCAGCAGAATATGAGCCAGCAGTGTGCCCAGGAGGTCAAGAAGGCCAACAGCATCCTGGCTTCTGTCAGACATAGTGTGGCCAGCAGGACTAAGGAAGTGATCGTCCCCCTGTACTCAGTACTGATGAGCCACACCTTGAATACTGTGTTCAGTTTTGGTCCCCTCATTACAAGAAGGACATTTTGGTGCTGGAGTATGCCAAAAGAAGGGTAATGAAGGTGGTGAAGGGTCTAGAGCACAAGTCTTATGAGGAGCAGCTGAGAGAATCGAGGTTGTTTAACCTAGAGAAAAGGAGGTTGAGGGGACACCTAGTCACTCTCTACAACTGCTTGAAAGGAAATTGTAGTGAGCTGGGGGTTGGTCTCTTCTCCCAAGGAAATGGCCTCATGTTGCACCAGGGGAAGTTTATGTTGGACATGAGGAACAATTTCTTCCTCAAAAGGGTTGTCAAGCCCTAGAACAAGCTGCCCAAGGAAGTGGTGGAGTCACCATCCATGGAGGGACTTAAAAGACATGTAGATGTGGTGCTGAGGGATGTGGTTTAGTGGTGGACTTGGTAGTGCTGGGATAATGATCTGACTCAATAATCTTAAATGTCTTTTCCATCTGAAATGATTCTATGATTCTATACTCATTATGAAATAGGGTACAATTTTGTGAAATTATTTTAAACCCTTTACTCTGACCACTGTGATTTTCCAGAAAGTTTGATATAAACTCAGAAATATATCACTTAAGAATGTTCTAAAACAGATAACATTATTACTGCTAGATTGAGACCAGCAAGAAAAGAAAGCATGTATCTTGATGAATACTTTTGTGATATCTGGAAAGTTACATTTTAAAGAATAGTAGACTTAAAATAGTGAGTTCTTTCTCAAAAGAGAAAGCAGAATTTAGAACAATATGAACTACTTGAAATGTGAAAATTTTTATGAATGACCTAACTAGAGAACGTACCGTCTCCAAATGGTGTGCGAGCTCCTAGACTGCCTTATTTTCAGCAGGAACCCTAGGAGCCTTGGTTTGTCAGGGTTTTATGTTGCTGGCCCTGCTGTAGGAAATGTGGGATCCCTGAGCATTGCCTGAAGCATGGATGGGGGGGTTTAGTAAAGCCCTGGCGGGGCTCCACGGTAGCTGCTGTGCAGCCGGCACTGCTTCTCCCCACCACTCCCCTCT
>VZZY01020312.1:147559-229448 GCA_013400335.1 Eurystomus gularis | reverse complement strand
TATTTATCACATGATTGCAGGGAATGAAAATAACATTTTTCCTTCTACTAGGAATATGTTGCTAACCTTGAGGCAAGATAGTGCATAATTTTATGTGTGCCTAGTCTTGCTGTTATATATAGACTGTTCTGAGATGAATCAGTGTTATCATTTCCCAGAATTTAGCACTAGTGCTTTACCAGAGCCAAGAAGATTTCGTACACTTAGGTTCTTGGCTACAACAGTGACCAGGGATCCCAAGTCTGAGTCACATTTACACTAATGCCATTTTATAGTCATGGAAAGAGGCCAAGAAGATGCTAATATAATTTACTCCCAAGTTTTTGGGTTTGTTTTTTTTTTTTGAGGTTAGAGCTGCATGTATAAAGGCTATGTGAGCCTAATTCTGAATTTCCATCCATTAATTTTTTATTTGTGAAATTACAGCGATTTCATTAATGTTTTTGCTTGTAATCAAGAGCTGAATCCATCTCTTCATGTCTGTGCAATCCCACAAGCAACAGTCTGCAGGAGACTCAGATCTCTAAGACACTTTTTTCATTTCCTCTGTCACCTATCCTTCTCTTGCAGCTTCTTGGGTAACCTCTATTTTTTAATATGAAACATTAATTCACTTCAAATAGCAAGAATTAGGGAAACTGGATCTCAGTCCCCCTCCACAATTATCAGTTTAACGATCAAGTTGCCTAGCTGATGCTTTTATAAGCATAACTCTACTATAGCTGTATACCTAATATATAGCTCTGACTTCTTGGTTTACTTTGTCCTCAGGGTGACCTGCAGCAAATCGTTTTAAGCACATTGAAATAATTTCTGATATTACATGGACACTTTCTGTCATGGCCCACTTTCGAGCTTCTTACGTGTATAGACAGCATTTTTTAGGTATTGTCTAAAGATAAACATCTCTGGAATGCAATTTCCAACCTATGTAAATTGAGTTTCAGTTTTTAATATCTGTGATACTTTAACATCTTAAGAGCAACAGAACAGCATGAAATTTATATGAAAAAATTGAGGCGTTTACTGATGACAACAGTTGAATATGCAAATCAGGCTACATGCACTGTTTTAAGCAATAAAATACTTCTCAGTGTAGTTGTTAAGATTGTCTGTGTCCTTAGCAGAAATTTGTACAGTTATAAAATAGATGTCATTATTTTCCAAGCACAGGGGACAAAAGAATCACATTTCTAGTTCATGGATCTGTGGTATTTTGAAGTAGTTTAACACAACGGTGAATTGCATTATACTTAATCCAAACCTACTGGAGCTTCAGATTATACTGTTCCAACTTCCTGTGTGAATTTTCTTTAGGGGATTCCTGGCTGATTAAAGCTTGATAAAAACAAACATCAGACAGTGAGATGTTTGTTTTTAGTCTCTTCTGGATTGGGTTAGCTGTCCTGAAATACAGGTATGAAAGCAGCAGTCCATTTGCAGATTTAGCTGAGGCAAAAATATAATTATAAATTCTGCAGAACGTACCTGGGCAAAATGCCCATTTGTTTTATTGAGAATTTTGCCTGATTAAGAGCTGTTTTCCCCTTATCTCTGAGTTTCTTGGACAAACTGTGTTGACTCTGATCCAGTAAAGTAGAGCAAGCTTCTTAATCTGGCACATTAAATAAAAGCTCAGCTGGGAAAGAAATGCAGTATTTTGTCTTTGCATTTCAATTGAGCTGAAACTTATTATTTAAGCTTAGGCTGTGAGAATCATCTTCAAGCAATGTAAAATAATTTACAAAGTCAGGTGATAGATGCTTGGACTGAATACAAGTGTATGATGGGACACATCTTTTCTGTTAATAAAACCAAAAATAAATAAATGCAGCATTCAGACTTCCGTATTCAGTTCTTTCAAGGAACTCCATTCTGACTTCAGCACTCCTGCTGTTTCAAGTCATGGACTTTTCTTTTAACACAGACAGCAAATTATGCTAATCTGCATGCTGGGCAAAAGCCCAGTTGAGAGTAGCTGGAAGTCTAAAAGAAGCTTCACTTTTGACCACATCCTTGTTTTGAACCAAGATTGCTAATGTAGAAAGGCTTTCTACATCTTAGAGGTATGGAGAGGGTCTTGCACCTCTTCCTTAAAAGTTTGTTGTCCTTTCTTCCTCTCATTTTGCTTCCTTTTCTTCAGGGAAATTACTGATATTTTTATGAGTGTAATAAAGAGTTGCACTTTTTATTTCTAAAACAAACAAGCATGTTTTTCCACTTGTACTGAGACTTCAATCTCTGCCAAAAATCTGAAAAGAAATTACCAACTGTTCTGTAGCTCTTTCAGCAATTACCATTGTATATACACGCTATGGGTCAAAATGCAATGCATACATAAAATTTCGACAAGGAAAATCTAGCACAAATCATAAACAAGTAACTGATGCAAGTACTAACATGCATATTCTTATGTTAATACATATAAATTATGAAATATAAGTACATTATCAGCAATCCTATGAGTGATCCAGTGTATTGTGTTATCTCATGGTGAATAAGGGGAGGCTGTATGTACACTGAATGCTTGTAACCTGATTTATTGCCCAGGAATACTGAAAATACTCAGTTTAATATACAGAAGTATTTGTTAAGAAGCTTAACCAAACAATATGGTGGGCTTAGACTAAGATCATTCCAGAAGGTCCATCCTTCAGTTCTCTGAATCATAAGAAGAAACAGATTGTGTCAAATGGAAAGTGAGAAATAACATAATCTAACTAATCTGCACTTTGGCAGAGTCATTGTAGGCTGGCTGAGATTTCTCGTCTATTCTCAGTCAATGTAGGTATTTGACACAATACTGAAGAACTGACCATTTTAATTGTGAATTTGTTTTCCTGGAAAGCAGAAATGGCAGTGGGCTAGTTACATAGTGCTCCTCAGGGTCAGCCTGCAGGATGAACTAGTTAATTGCATCGGCATTTGCACCAACCCTTATTTGGGATCTGCAATATTTAAGAGAACCCAGGAAAAAATAGATACTTGCATCCTTCATCGTTTATATTGCTTCCTCTGAAGTCTTCTGTCCATGATTCCTCCTGAAGTCCATGAAGTTTTTTTGAGGGACTTGGGAATTGTCACTTTTTAGAAATCTGTTGAAAGTTTTGTGACTCCTACTCTTTTTGCTGAGGCTGCAGACTTAGTTTTTCCATCTCTTTAAGGTGCTCTGGCTTTTCTTCCTATTGTCTAACTGAAGGAAACATAAATATTCTTACCTTTTTCCTCTCTCTTGTCCTGACTGCAGGCTTACTGTTTTTCACCTTTGCTTTATTTCACAGGAGAATGAGCAAATACTCCCACAGAGTAACCATTATTTCAGTAACTGAATCATACGTCTGTTGCATATTACTGGCTTGTGCTGTTTTAGCAACAGTTAGTATTAACTAATAGGCTTAATTAGCATATCTGGTTTTGGAATCTTAAACTATAAAGCTTTCCTGTTTCCTAGAACAATCCATTTAATTCTGTATAAATGAGAGCTGTTTCAAACAGAATAGGCAAAAATAAGGAATGTAATGTTGTGTAGCTCCTAAAAATGATTTAAAAAAATAAAATTGTTTATATAAACTTAAAAGTGTTTTGGAATAGAGAAATATTATTGCTATTTCAGTAGATGGTAAAATGAGGTACAGAGAAACAACATCTTAAAGGTGATGCTTATTTTCAAAGCCAAGAGGAGAACATAGATTAAAGACTATATACATTAGATGCAATGGCCCTTATATGGCATAGTTGTTGAATTAGGTACACATTTTTTAGGTTTTCATGGAGGAAAACGTAACAGTTTTAGAAAGCTGAGAATGCCAATACAACATCAGCAGTTATTTGCAAAGTATTGTCAGGGACAACTATTCTGTAGACAATTCAGTGAATCAGAGCCGTCTGTTTAATCAAATCAAGTCTCTGTTGTAGCAATGCAAAGAGGTTATATCTGCTGGCAATCTGATTTGAAATCAAATGTTTATGGATTAATGAACACAAGACAATTGCTTCTAAGCCTCTTTTCAAGCAAAATCTTATGTCTTTAGAAATGTGGATAAGTAGGGAATGATTAGCCGGGACTGACAGCACAAGTGAGAATTTATCCCCTCAAACAAACACTCTGTACAATTAAAGAAATCCAAGCAATTAAAAGAAGCCAAAATAAAGCAAAAAACAAAATTTACAAGTTGTGTTTGTTATTTTATTAACATATGGTAATATAAGCAAATTGTAATCATAGTTACATTACATTCTAATTGAACAATAAACTTAACAGAGCTATGTCATTTCTTATCAACTGAGAACCTATCCCACAATCTGCCTTATAAAAAAGCGGTCCAGGCCTCATCTTCAGACAACCCTTGCATTTTAATGTATTGAAGAAAAAATATTCTTTCTTTCTTAGCAGTTGTTGTCCATTACATTATCTTTAAAAACTATGAACAATGTGCATATTATAAAAGGAAATGTGTAATCCATCTAAGCATAAAAGAAATTTCTTCTGCTTTTACAGGAATTGCCTCAGAAATAATTCAGGTACAATTTTGTGTTCCCTTTGGTCTCTTTTTTCTCTGAGAAGGCTCACTGCTTTGGTTTGATACTAAATTAGTTATCTCTAAATGCCACCTTCATTTCTGCCCCCACTGAGCTTAACAGTTAATTTTCCAAGCCAGAAAAAAAGAAATGCTTTCATATTTTATCCCATCCCCATGGTGTGGTAGACCAATAAGAAGACTATAGTTATTACTGAGTTAAGAGAATAGGAGCACTTCTATGAAGAAAAGTTGGCTGGCTTTCACTCACTACATAGAAAAACATCAGTTAAAAATGGAAACAGCTGGAAGTGAACATCTTCCTCTTGTTGAGGGTGAATATTACACTGGTCCCTGATTTGACTTTGTTTGTTTTAAGATGATCATTATTTTGCAATGACTCTCTTATTTGCCAAGGTAACAGTGATAACATTACAGTGATAACAGTGAACTTGTTTTTTGAAAACTTGACTATGTGTAACATTGGATCTACAAGTAGCTGCACTGGTTTCCGTGCACAAGCTAGCTGAATCCTAAGTTCATAGGGGAATTACCTTTTTATCAGAACAGTTTAAGGTTAACAAAAGACTTCCATTAAAATCTATAGGAATTTTACAAGTGATACTGAGTGCTTTTGAAAAGCCTATCTTTTTGCCTCATGAGGATCAGAGAACTAAATCCTAAGGCTGTTGTCTGCTACTTCATCTGAAAGGTGATCTAATTTGGAGGTTAGAACATTTTAAATGTAAACATCAGTGATGACAGTAGTTAATCTGAAAAAAGAAATAGCAAGGTACCAGCCGAGCTGTCTTAAAAGTATAAGAGGTAGATGCCGTTTTGTGCAAGGAGAAACTCCATGAATTGGTCACTTTGATCAAGTTTCATACTGTGTCATCATCTCCACAAAGTCGTGGTTCTTGTAGTGTATAATAGTGACATATTTTTAGCTGCTTGCTTCAGTTCTATTTTGTTTGTTTAGTTGGTTTAGTTATTTTCGTTGCATTAGTTTAGTTGGGACCAAAATAATTCAAGCCAGGAGAATATGATGTCACTCATCATGTCACCTTGTCACTAGGGATGTGCGTATATAAATATATGTACAGATACGTACACGTGCTTGTACATATTATGTATACTTATGGAAATATACTGAAGGTTCTACCTTAATGAAAAGACACAATGGTGGCCAAAGGTACATTATTCATGTTGCCTAAAGAACATACGCGGGTATATAATTAATAACTACCGTCATAGGAAGGAAGTTCAAAGTGATTTTCAATACTTTAAGAAAGGCCAACATTGCTTCTCTTATGACAAACCCAAAACTGCTTTACATATTCAAGCTGAGAAGTTAACGAAGTCCTCAAGCTCTTTGTTTATGAAAACAGCTGAGGATCTAATTTAATGACATTTGAAGATGTATTTTACAGGATAAAACCAGATGCCAGACATTACAATGAACCATCTGAAAACTGCAGATGAAAAAACTGCAATTGCAGTCCAAATCAGCGTGAAGTTTATCCCTCAGAGACCTATGGCATATATACATTAGAGGTGAATACATTCTGTAGGAATGCCTTTAGACAAAAGCGTGATAGAAGGTAGAAGAGATGAACAGTTTGTAATGGCCAGGCTCCTTTTTAGCAAGCAGTTCCCTGACTGTATCCTTGCTGCTTACAGTCTAAATGAGAATTAAAACAGCTGGGGATGTCATTAAGGCATCAGCTAGCATGTGATAGGAGAGAGTTTCTAACTGTAAGAGATCACAAGGTAGCTCCATATGAATATTTCTTATTCCATTTAGGTTTACTTGCATTTTAGTATTTGTTTCTTGATGTGAAAGTCTTCGGGATTGCAACTACATGAATATTTGGTCTTGTAAGAGCTGAGTAGATATTTTCAAAATTTCAGTCAAGGAAACACCATGCTGATACTGAGAGGGATCCATCATGTACCACCATTTCTATATGTATGGGTGTAGCACTCTTGCATTGTGCTAGAAGATAAACTCCTTGTTATCAGCATGGCTTGTACAGTAGATCATTACATGATTGGGTCCTGCGTGTGCTGATGAGAAGGCCTGTCCTGAGCATCTCTGTAGGCAAAGTTCGTGTGTAGATGTGGTTTGGGTTAATGTAGGCAGCAGTGCAGACTGCTGTTACTTAAGTACATGGTATCTGCTACTACTAGTATGACCTTGGAATCACCAAGGGGAAATCATGCTAATCATGCTTAACTAATCTGATAGTCTTCTATGATGGTGTGACTAGCTGGGCAGATGAAGGAAGAGCAGTGGATGTTTTCTGCCTTGACTTCAGCAAGGCTTTTGACACTGTCTCCCATTGCATCCTCATAGGTAAGCTTAGGAAGTATGGGTTAGATGAGTGGACTGTGAGATGGATTGAGAACTGTCTGAACAATAGACTTCAGAGGGTTGTGATCAACGGTGCAGAGTCCAGTTGGAAGCCTGATGCTAGTAGTGTTCCCCAAGGGTCAGTACTGGGTACAGTCCTGTTCAACATCTTTATTAATGACCTAGATGAAGGGATGGAGTGTACACTCAGCAAGTCTGCTGATGATACGAAACTGGGAGGAGTGGCTGACACACCAGAAGGCTGTGCTGCCATTCAGCAGGACCTGGACAGACTGGAGAGCTGAGCGGAAAGGAACCTAATGGAGTTCCACAAGGGCAACTATAGAGTCCTACACCTCGGGAGGAATAACCCCATGCACCAGTACACAGTAAAGGTTAGGGGCTGACCTGGTGGAGAACAGCTCCACAGAGAAGGACCTTTGAGTCCTGGTAGACAGTAAGTTAACCATGAGCCAGCAATGTGCCCTTGTGGCCAAGAAGGCCAATGGTATCCTGGGGTGCATTAAGAAGAATGTGACCAGCAGATCAAGGGAGGTTCTCCTTCCCCTTTACTCTGCCTTGGTAAGGCCGCATCTGGAGTACTGTGTCCAATACTGACCTCCCCAGTTCAAGAGGGACAGGGAACTACTTTGTAACAGAGGGGTACAAAGTTGATTAAGGGACTGGAATACCTCTTGTGCAAGGACAGGCTGAGAGACCTGGGTCTGTTTAGCCTGGAGAAGAGAAGGCTGAGAGGGGATCTTATCAATGCTTATAAATATCTGAAGGGTGGGTGTCAAGAGGATGGGACTAGTCTCTTTCCAGTGGTGCCTAGTGATAGGATGAGGGGCAACAGGCACAAACTGGAACACAGGAAGTTCTATCTGAACATAAGGAAAAACTTCTTTACCATGAGGGTAATGGAGCACTGGAACAGGCTGCCCAGAGAGGTTGTGGAGTCTCCTTCTCTGGAGACTTTCAAAACCCACCTGGACGTGTTCCTGTGTAACCTGCCCTGGGTGAACCTGCTTTGGCAGGCATGGTTGGACTAGATGATCTCCAGAGGTCCCTTCCAATGCTTACCATTCTGTGGTTCCGTGATTTAGAGAGCTGCTGGGGTCAGGATTAGACCTTCTTTTCCAGTCAGGTTTCTCTATCAGATATTGAATATGTGTCATTGGTCAACATGCATCAAGATCCCTTAAACTTCTTGCATTGAGCCTTTTATTATTATGCAATAAATTGTATTTTGCTAAGTGTTTTACCATAAGTTATGACACTGGTTGGAACAGTGCTGCAAAGACACATGGCTGGTATTACTAATAGATGATTTCTGATGATATTTATTATTATAAATGGTGAAATTTGATAGTGAAATCTCAACTATTTTTAAAAGTAATCATAGAAAATCATTCCAGTTTGCCTTTCAGTACAGAATATGTTAAGTTTGAGTTAGGGTTCAGTAGTCCCATCAAGCTTAAATATGACTCTTCTGCAAAGAATTTTCCACTTGTTATGTTCTCTGTACATCAAAACAAACAAAACTAGCTCAGTGATCTGGAGGCAGTATACACTGCACCCGTGGGTGAGTAAGGCTGATTCATGCAACAGTGTGCTTAGAAACCTAAGTGTGTGTGGCAAGTGTGTAGATCATATAATGACACTCATGAATGCTGTTTTAAAGGAAAGGATAAGATTTTGCTGGACTTCTGAAGAATGAGATAGTAGTAAAGTACAGCACTTCCAAAAGACAGATCAGATCTGAGAAATGAAATGGTACAACTTTAAATATCTGAGATAACTAAGAAGAGATTTATTTTTAAATTTCCTCTAGTTTGTGGCTGATTGTGAAGTTCTGGCAGTTTCACATTTTTTTGTGATTTACCTGCTTATTTATTTCCCTATTTATTTTATTTCAGAATTAAAATATCTAAATATTTAGTCATTTTTTTCTTAATTATAGATTGTGGTTAGTTATGTCACAGAATGCAGACCTTAGTACAACTAATAAGCAAACAAGCTTTTCTGTAAAGGCTTCACTAGATAATCACAGATCCTGTCTGGGATCTTGTAGCTGTTACTTTTTCATATCAGTAGAATTAAACCAAGGTTTAAATTAATCAAGCTTATGAAAGGCTGGTTTTTCTTTATTTGTTTTCCTAAAAAAATAGATGAATTTGACTTCTGTCTATATGAGGAAAAAAGATAGGGATACACATACTTGATTTGGGATAGAAACCCTGTGGCTTTGTGTGTGTGTGCATGTGCGTATGAGAGAGAGAGAAGATCTAGAGAAATAGAGTACTTTGCAGTATAAAAATGTTGAATTCAAAAGATAGATGCTGGTGTTTATAGAGAATCTTGTGTTTAATGAGAGCAGCCCTGGAAAGGAATGCTCCCAGTAATCTCTCTTTAACTGACTCAAGTGGAAGAAAGCCAAGTCGTTCAGTTGCACAATAGGTTGCAATCATGTGGGAGAGTTCCCAGTTGGGAGTTGAAAACTGAAAACCTGACATGCATAAGTGAATGAAGCTACACTATGTGATGTGTTGATTTAAGATTTTTTCCCCGCTCCTTAAAAATACAGCTGGGCTTCCGCTTTTGTCTGGGTACTGGAGAGGCGACACTGTGAGACACAAAATTAGTTTAAAATTGACATTTTGGATGTTGGTGATAATTTGTCCTGACATTATGGCCACCAGTTGTGATTGTGACAAGCAGGCTTGATCCAAGCAGGCACAGTAAGAGCCAAATTTAATAGACGACCATTGTAATTTTCTGCCTTGTGGACAGCAGAGACTTTCCAATGTTCCTTCGCCACAACAATCAGGGATTACTAAATAACAAGTCCACAGGATTGGAGCAGGATTGAAAGGATTAATGGAGTATGACAAAATTACACCTGAGGGGGAAAATCTGTAGCAGTTTTTGTATGGTAATGTGGTACATCAGGCAAATTGGCAATTGCTACTGATCTTTACACATGCATGTCTTCAAATAAAGTGTGTGAAAGTCAAGCAGATGCAAGTATGTGGCTAAGGCTGTCATAAACGTTTATGTCATCAATGAAATAAATCACTTAATGCTATCATTTTAAGTATTTCTATGATCAACTATATTAAGCATCAGTGGATTGCAGGCATTGTACTAAATCATTTTTTTACTCTGCTATAACCTCTTATCCTGCTAAACTAAATCCTAAAAAAGATTAAAAATGTAGGGTTTGTCCAACTCTTCTCTTCAAAGATAATTAAGGAATACAATTCCTGTTTAGGAAGAGTGTTTACAGCTTTACAACTTAAAAAAAAAAATATAAAAAATTGGTTTGCAGTCAGGATTCAGATGCTGACCTGATGTTAAATGAACCCCCTCTATCCCTTTCATCAATATCCATTTCAAAACAACAGTTACAATCTTAACCCCAAGTTCTTATGGGATAGTAAAGGTTTTTTTAATAAGCTGTTTAGCACTATGAAACATCAGAAGTTTGTTAACAGGTACTTGGTTTCTTTTCACACTAGTTTAAACCAAGAATTCCACCACTGATGACAGTGGATTTACATGAAATAGAAAAAAGGAGAAGCAAGAAGAGATCATTCAGCTTTATTTTTAAAACTCTAACTTTTCTTTGGAAATCTAACTTATCTGTTAAACATTGTTTATTAACTAGCTAAGAAAAATCTAAACTTGGGAGTATTTTTTTGACTGAAGTGGAAGTTTTAGGTTTATATTGTGTTCATGATAGCTGAACTTTAGCCTTTAGAGCAAGATACTTTCTTCCCAATTTTTTATAAATGCTTAGGCATTAGGGAAGACAGCAACTAGTGCAAATGGTTAAACTTTTGTCTGTGTGGATCTACATAAGAGAGAGAAAACTAAAGAAGAAAAATCACAAACACATTTATAAGTTGCTTGGTCTGAGGTCATCTCTCATGTACTGTGAATTGTTTAAAGAAACTCTTCTTTGGCAGTATTGACTGAAGGTCATGTTGTTATTTAGACTTTTTACTAGTGGAACAGCAAACGATTCATTAATTCCATTAGCCATCCTTTCTGCACACTGGGAAAAGCACATGTAATTGTCAACTATTCCTACTGTATACTTAAGCTGTCAAGGATCCTGGAAGGCTTCACTTATCCTCTTTGAAGATATCAAAGGAAGGGGTGGGCTATTTTGTGTCTTTAAAACAGAAATAGGGAAAAAATGTGCCACATAACGTAAGCTAAAAGATTTCTTTTTAAACTAAATTGACACTCTAATACAGAAACACTGGGCAGGTTTCTGACTGGTAAAGCTTCTGGCTATTATTATTATATTTTTTAAAAAAAGAAGTCTTAAAGTACAGCCTGTCAGTATGCCATTAGTGTTGTCTCTAAACCTGTCTTGTCTTCAGGAGACATGCCAGGGACATCTCATTTCTCTTTGGGTTCCTGAGGCAATCCATAGGTCTCACCCAGTGTGCTGCTGCATGTGGTGGACAGGCGAGTGTAGAGTGACTGAAGTTGGTGGGCATGCTGCTCTCTTCTTGCATAGAAATTAGGCAAAATCAGGGCACATATTTTTATAGCATTTCACCATGAAGTTTCTGGTGGGTTAGGAGACAGCAAAAATGAAAAACATCAGGTGGATCTGCAAAATTATTAGTATTTCTTCCTGCTGTTAATGGGGGTGACAGCTGAAAGCCTAGTTGACTACATTTAGCATGAAAAAGCAACAAGAGGTCCCAGGATTAGTAGCCCCGCCAAAAATGGATTACATGTGAATTGGAGTGTCTTCTCTTGAAGTGATAACTGCTATTAGGTAGTGTTTTGCAGAGAGAGTAAACTTTTTGTCCATAGAAGAGACAGTTATATTGAAAAGACAGTAAGGCTCTTTGGTGCAAGAGGCTTCATTTTAACCGTGGTGAAGAAGTCCAGGAAAAGCAGGTGAGCAAATCCAAGTAGGGTGGACAAAAATCCATGTGCTTAAAAGAAATAACATGCTGTCCTCTGCAGATCTTGATATCCGAGACATCCTCCATGGTGGTTAAAAATCCACTGTCAGTTACTACATATTTCAGCATATTCCTTTTATTTTGGCAATAATGAATGCAAAGCTGTCTTGTCCTTTGCAGTGCTTTGAGCTGTTCAGATAACACATTTCAGAGTGGTTGGACACAAATCACATAACCCTGCTGTGCTCTGTTTGAAAGGAAAGGAAAGTACAACTTTTAATTCATTATTGGCTAACTGATTTTCTGCTCTGCTTTTCCCACAGTTTTCAATGGCAGTCCCACACCCCCAATACATGGTTTGCTTAATTGTGGTGCTGAAAACTTGAATTTCTCTTTAAAGATGTAATTTTACATCCTGATTGTAAAATAATTGTTTGCTGCTCACTCTTCAGTCCTTAAAAAGGAAACACATTTTGCATACTTCTCAAGACACAACTTTGTCACTGTGTGATGATTTTTCTCTAAAACATGAAAAACTGTGGAAAAGGAGGTCCACCTGTTGGAAAAAGTTTTGCTCTGTGTGTGATATAATGTAATGAGTAATCATAAATGTAAAACACTTGCTGTGACGATTTCCTATATAATGATTATGCAGTAGTTAGTAGCCACAGTATACTATATTACTCCTGTCATGTATTTTGGAGGTGGACGCTATGGATTCATAATATGGTTTAACTTGTATAAGTAGTGTCAGTCCATCTGAGGGATACTTTTCCCCCAGGTTGAGAATTACGAATTTACAGTGTTGATTTTTTTAATCTTATGAGCCACTACAGAGTGGAAAATATTTAAGGATAGCAGTGTATGTACTTTTGTATGTTACTGAGTGTTAAAATAAGCAATCAATTGATTGTTAAATAAATTAATATATATAATGCATTATATTTATGCAAAGAATAGCTGCAAAAATCAGGTGAAGTGTTTCACTTATTGTAGTAATAGGCACCATTGCTATGTATTTATCTATGCATAGTTTAGGAGAGAAGAAGATGCTGTCAATGATTCTGTAATATTTTCTTCATTGTAGTGGCCATTAAGTTGAATAAGAATTCACTGATATGTATAGTAATGAATCTTTAAAACCATCATTTTTAATCAGTGTTGAACAGTACAAACAAACAGGTGTCCTTTTAAAAATGGACCTTTGTACACTTTGAGTAAAGAACTACCTAAAAAGAATATAAAGTAGTTGTACAATTCAAAATGTATTAAATTCCATTTTTCCTTTGCTATATTTTGTAAAACACTTTTATTGTAAACAGTATGCCTCTCACACATGTCAAATCAAAACTCTTTATTTTAAAAATATATACTTAATGTAATTGGAAGCTTATTGCACTCTCATGCAATGTATATATTGTGACTTCAAAAAGTCTGTACTGAACTTTGCATAAACTACTAGTATGTGAATTTCTTTTAAATTTATTTTTAATTAATGATATTAAGGATAAGATCCTTTCTAAATGTACTTTAAAGTTCACAATAAAGTTTCAGAAGTTGTTTTGTACAATGTTGAGGCTTTGTGTTGAATTTTCTTGTTGAAATCTTTTTAAACCACTACCTTGACGAAGTTCCACATTCCTCAAGTATGTGTAAATCTGTGTTTAACAACAAGATTTAAATCATATCACAAAATACTGTGTCTCCATTTACTTAAGAGCTGTCTTCATTAAATTAGGGATTGCTGCTCTGTTGAACACAGCATCTCCTGGCACTTCTGTATTTTCTGCTGGAGGTTCAGTCTGGGTTCAAGAAACTCTGTATTGGACTTGAAGGGTGAGATAAAATGTATATTGTATTTTGTGTAGCAGCTCAATCCAGGAGACAATACAGAATGAGTTGGATGAAATAGCAGGGTAAACATAGAGAAAAACATACGTTTGGTTTAGATCATCTAAAAATATGGTTTATAGCTCCCTCTGGGAACAAAAAATAAATATAACAATATTGGAAAAAGACGCAGTGGTACAGTATGCAGTCAAATCTTTTGCAAGCTTTCATTTTTATTCTCCGTCTTTTGTTTTAACGCTACTTTATTATTAGGTGATTTAGTAGTTACTGAGGTAAAAATGTTAGTCAAGTGGGGAATTTGCCAGAGTAAAGAGGTGATTAAGCTCTGTAAAGCTTGGAATAATGCTTATTTTTCATTTCAGTCCTTCCTCATCTGGAAAAAGAAAAGGACAATTGTTTTGCTTAGAAATAGAAGTTTCTATTTAGCTGTATGTTTAGCAGTGACTGAAAATGTTAAGCAAGAGGATGGTATAATTTTTCTTTTGAGAATAAAATAGTCTATTCCCTGTGAGATTTACTGCTATTTAGCTATTTTCTTAAGCAAGAGAGGATTAGACTTTTAATTTTATGGATGAAATTGTAAAAAACATTTAGCATTATTCCATTGATGTCACTATGAAAATTGCTAGTAGCACAGTTTTAGGTCATTGGTGTACATGTTTGACAACCCCATATGGTATACCTGTATAATCATGAGACTGCTTTCACTGACACTGTAGATTTGCATATCTGAAAACATATATAGCTTGATAGTTCCCATTCAGAAATCCCAATATAACTCCTTAACTATGGTTAGCTAGATTTCTGCCCATTAAAAATGTAATTCTGACATCAAGTAAATCTGATTTGAGAATGAGCTAGAAGTCTATATATGTCTTTTTAAATCCCCTATTTAACTTGTCTGTTTAAATAGGTAAAACTCTTCCAGAAATTAGTTCCCACTGCAAAGCTTCAACTAAGGTCCAAGGCAAAATTAGACCTAATTATCTTAATGGTGGGTAATACTCAGCTGAATACTTTACTTAAGAAATGCCTTAAATTTAATGGTGCTATTCCTGCAGAAAATCAGATCTTTCTTTTCAAGTCACTACTTCATAAAAGACTGAAGAACAGTTCTGAATTGTCTTTGAAAAAGAATCTGAAATTCAGCCTCTAAAGAGAGCCCTCAGATCTCCTAAGAGATAGATCATTTCACCATACTCGACTATTTTTTTCAGTCTTTAATAACATTTATCTCATTAAAGCTCTGCTATAGGGCTAACTCAACACTCAATTATGGTGAAGTACTGATACTCCAAATGAGAGAACCATTTTCACTTAATTCTGGAAATGGGAATAGATGCTCAAGAAACACCGATGACCAAAAGCAGCTAGGATCATGCACTTTTCTTGGAATAATACACCAACATTATTGCACAATAGGATAAACAAAACACTCACTGTCTTCAGGAATGGAAGTTGGCCCATTGTCTGTTGCCTAGTTTGATGCTAATCATCGCCTGCTCAGCTTGCTGGTATTTGAGACCTTAATTGTCTCTTGATGCATGACTTTGTGTCTTTTTGATAAGGTTCACAGCTTTGCCTTCTCCATTATGAATTATGAATCTTTTTATTGCAATATTACTGCCAAAGTTAAGTGATTAGCCTAATTTAGAACCTGATTGTGTAACCCAGGCTCATGTTAGCTGGCAGACAAACATGCCAGGGGCCCTGTTACTTTCAGTACCGCACAGTACTCTTGTAAGTGCTCACAGGTGTGCCAGGGGTTGTGTTGTCCAGTGCTGAATAGGTGGATTCCCCTGTTCAGAATCTGACTTTAGCCAAGGTTGAGGACCCCTGCATTGTCTTTTAAATAATTTGATCTCAGTGACAGAAAAAATGATCCCTGGTGACCATAAACAGAAGTCCATCTTGAGTTTCCTTTTATAAAGTCTTGTAATACTGCAATATCTTGGTAAAGTGGTGGAAAAAACAAAGGTGTATTCAAATTAGGGTATTGTAACTTTCCGCAAAAAGGACAGACTTCTTGTATTGGGATTTTTTTTTTTTAAGAGCTACATGTGAGACTGATGAGTGCCAGTTTCTATGCCATTTATTCATACAGAATACCATACACCAACATAAACCTTGTCTAGCTTAATAAGAGTCAAATTCTGGCCAAAAAGCAAGATGGGAACCAGTTGTAGCAGGACATGAGGTAGTATGAACTAAATTCTCTTCACTGATGGCCACCATCAAAGGAAAAAAGAAAAACATAGTTTATTATGAACCCAGGGGAACAATTTAATTTCGTTTCTTGAACATAGATAAACTAAAAAACAATACCCTACAGAAAGAACTCTAAATTAAATCTTATTTTGATTTTATGAGCATTACAATTTTTTAGGTGTTGCAGGTTTTTGTATACCAAGTAATATGATCAATCCATGAAGTTAGATGTTAAAAGGCATTTAAAAGTCAGACTCAGTTATTTCTATATGCATGCATTTATTTCATTTTCTTAATAGAAGAAATGAAGTTTCAGGAAAGGCTCCAGCATCTTTACTTTGCAGCTTTCTTGAAGAAAGAGGGAATTTTCTAATAATCAGTGTCTAAATATCTGATAAAACTCTGCTTCATAAGAAATGGAGTAAAATGTTTTTGTCTTTGAAAAAGGCTTCCCCTAGACTTTTGATGGGGAGCAGATTTGCTGGAGGAACTTGTTCCATTTCATTCTTGCATATTCACTTTGCATTTAATACAAAATGTTTTCTTGCTTGCAACATGAAGCAGGATGTTGTCACAGCACTGCAAATGAAAATACGCAGTGGGCTTGGCATTCCCTGACAATATGCTTTCATTAAAACTTTAAAATGTAAATGTATGGAGAAATGCATGTCATATCCCATCAGAGAGCTTCACAGCTATTGCATTCATTGCCACTAGTATGTGGCAGAGTTGTTCTTCTTTTTATAGCTTGTTTCCTTTGTAAATGTAACTACATACAGGGAGTTATACTTGGGAGTGAATGTTTTGCCAGCCTTGGCTAATCAATAAGTCTTAGCTCCAGTTCTGTTAGATCATTAGAGGTTTAAATTAGGAACTAATGGTTAAGAGGTTTTAACATTGCCATTTTTCTTCCCCAAAGTTCTTTCTCAAGCTTCTTTGCAGCACTATTTTCAGGTCACTACTCAATGTCTTATCAAAAGGAGTGGGTGGATTAAAATTCAGATACAAGAGAAATGTTAAATGGAAATTACTCAGTATGGCTTTGACTACGTCCAGAAATATGTTAATTAAAAACAGTGGAAAACATAATCCTTTTCTGAATCCAAATGGCTATGACAGTTCCTACAGTTGGGAGGCATGGGCCATGCTTCAACCAGTTACAAAGCTGTTTAGATGGATCAGAAAATACAGTGTAGAAAGATTATACCAGTGAATCCAATTCCAGACGTGTCACATCATCCCTCCTTTTGCTTTTAGTTTCTTATTTTAATGTTGAATACTTGAAACACGATCTATCATTTGGAGCATATGTTAATTACAAAACATAAGAGCTCATTTTGCTGTCAGAAACATTACTTTTTCAGTCTGATAGTACACAGCAGTATGCCTGACAATAGCATTATCAATGGTTTGGAAGGCTTTTTTTTTTTTTGCTCCAGCTTCAAGCTGCCCTTTCCAAAGGCATGTTTAGAGATCACAGAGACAAGACCCATTTCATGCCAGAAAATATTATGTTCCTTAGAAAGAGAAGGTGACCACAGAGGCCAGTTGCAGAACTTATCCTAGGCTATCTTTTTACTTGCAAACAGGAATGTCACTGTTCTGTCCTTCATGGGAGGTAGAGGTGGAAGGAGCTGGAGTTGTGTGTGCTTCAATGACAGGACTAGAAGACATCATTTTACAACAGTACACTTGGTATTTGTCTCCATGTGGCTGCAAAACAATTTTTTTTGCAGTTGATATGCTTCTTTTTACAGAAGTGTCTGATAGGAGACTTAATGGCTCTGTGGTGACATACCTGCAGTCCACAGGGGTAGAGTAAGAAATATTCCATGGTGTTAAGTCTCCATGCTTCTTTGTGGTTTTATGCTTTATTTTGCAAAGTGTTTTGACATGGCTTTTTTGTTGGTTTGTTTTGCTGTAAGGTTTTTGTCTTATGCTGGCCCAGTCTTTCCAGACTTACAAAATGATTGATTTTTTTTGTCTTTCCAATTAATATTCTTTCTTAGTCTGTTTTGCTGATATAGCTCTTTTTCAGGATGACACAGTATTATCTTGTTGGAGGCAGATGTTGACATCACCTAGAGTTATACCTTTAAAAATGGAAATAGTATATTACTGTTTTGATCCAAATTGCTATACAAATACCATTGTAAACATCTTTGCTATAGGACCCTGACAAGAAATTAGGTAGTCTGTCTTTGTAAGTGTAACAAGAATGTCATGCTACAGTAGAAATAAATGGGAAATCAACATTATTTAAGAAAAAATAATTCACTCTCATTTCCAAAAATAGCTAGTTGGCAAAAGCAGATATTTCACTCAAGTAAAGGCTTTGAGCCTTCTTAGAACAGACCTATTTAAAGGGTTTTAAGAAAAAAAAAAAAAGAATTATCAAAAATATGAACTTCACTAAGAAAAATAATTTTTAAAACCCTCTAAAGTATTTTCTCTCAAGAACTGGTGACACAAAATGCTATGTAAGAGGAATAATTTCTGAGAAACAAATGCTGTCCTCTGGTAGTATTAGCTGCCTGCTTCTGCAGTTATCTTGGATTAAATTAATCTGATGGAATGATCTAATCACCTAGACACCCTCTATAGTTGGTGGAGAGAAACAAACAATTTGGGAGTTTGACTGATACCATTTTATCCTGAAGTAGGTGTCCAAAATCAGTCCTGTGAATTTAAACTTAAATGCTAAGTAGCTCATGTGAGGCATGAACCCTGTAGAAATTTAAAGCTAGATGAGGTCAGTTTTTCAGCTCTCCTATTTCGTTGAGTGTTCGAAGTATTTCCAGCCTCAATATTTCCCTGTCCAAGCCTGTGAATTAAATATGTGTGTGTATATGTATATATAAATGTCATTACTTGTAATGCACTTCATTTAGAAATGTGTAAAGAATAGAATTAAATAGAGCTGAATGTTTTCAGGGATGGCAGGCTGAAGCCTTGATAGTCATTGTGATTGCAGTGCCTTAACATAAAGCATAAGTTATGATCCTATCATTTCAGTTATGCTTTACAGTAATTTATAGTAAAATACTTGTTTTTATAGCAGTTGACCGCTTAATGACAAGTGATTTACATGTTGGTCAATATCACTTTTGAAGCAGGTGAAGCAGTTAATTTTAAGGACATTTCTAAAAGCAAGCCCTCTAGTCACCAACTACTTTGACTTATTTTTCAGTTTTAAAAAAAGCATTAAAATTAACTTTTATGCTGAAAAGTGGCTCTTTTACATTTGTCACCTGCAGTCATTGTTTTGCAACCATCTGTGTCTGACTTGTGCCTATCTTACTCTATAAATTGGTATTTTTGTAACGGTCAGTCCAGAAAACTCAGATCTGAATGACAGGCTAGAATTCTTTCTTTCTTATGCATCATCACCAATTATATATGAGTCAGACTAAATTGCTCAATCAGGTTTATGTGTTATTCTCTGAGGAATTTGCATCTCTGTAAAGGGTTCCTTACAGATTTCTTTTGTTTGCTTTTACTGAATGGGTGGGATTTGCTTCATTATTAAACCCTAGGTATTGTGACTTGGATGGACAAAGCTTTATTGAAATATTTCTAGGATTTTCTTCCAACTTTCACTTTACTGGAACATGACTCCAAATGGTAGGGATTTTTATCTATGAATCTCAATGGCAACACAGTTCTGTCCAAGCCCCATCTCCGTAACACCTTAAGGCACTTAACACCTTACATCTAGCTGAGTTTCTTTAGGTGTCAAGGATGCTGGGGACAGGGCTACCTTTGTTGCTCTGTTGCTCTCAGTATTTGAATCCACTGCTTCCATTGTTTTTGTCTCCAGGGTGAAAAAGAGGATTTTAGATTTTGATGATGGCAACAATAACCATAATGATTAAAAAATGGAAAAGGAAGAGAAAAACAATTTCAAGCATGAATTTTGGAGGAGGGATCAACAAGCCTATGGATATGTAATCTCAAAGACCTATAGATTTTCAATAAATGCACCAGAAAAAATATTTACTTCACAGTGGGAAATGATCAACAGCCTGGAATTTATAAAAAGACTAAGCTCTCAATCCCTTCTCTTTTTCCAGCTGTTCTGCCGTTGGGAGCAGTGGAGCAGTCTGGAAAGACTGCAGCAGGTGAATCCAGAGACTCCTTTAGAAATATAGCAATAACCAAAATATATCAGCATTTCTCTACTGACAATATGCAGTAGGTGATCTTTTTCAAAACTCTGTTCTCACACAGTGTTAAAAAGACATACAAAAGCCTAGTGTGCCCATGGGAGTTAGGAGTCAGATTACTCCTCTCAGTGAGTTCGCATCTATAAGTTAAGGACTGTATTCTGGATGTTAGCTTTGTTGGTATAACAAAGTCTCATAAAAGAGAAATATATAAAAGTAGATCCATTACCATGGAAATAGTGAAAGGTCATTTCCATGGAAACCATGGGAAGCTCTCATACTATAATTTTGAAGAAGCTTGTCTTTGAAGCTACAATGCATTATACAATGAGCCTTGTTTTAAATTAAATTAAATATATATATGTAAAGTGAGACATTTTGAAAATTCTAACTTAGTACAGACATTTGCTGGAAAGAGAATGAATATCAAAGCCAGATGTGTTTCTCATTTTGGCTATGGGGAAGCTGTTTGGTATCTTTTTGTGCCTCATATTGTAAATAGCTGAGCTTTTTTACTGAGAACAGTAACCTTTTAGGATTTGGGACTGAGGTTTCTGTTTTCCATTGTTTCCTTTTGTGTCTGAGTCTGATGCCAGAACTTCAGCCTCAGGAGAATGCTTTCTAGTATGTACACATATATTTGTAATTTGAGAGCTCATTCAAGCACAGTGATGAGACAATTTGCAAGGATCTTTCTTTATGAAGGAATTATATAGAATTAGTACAAAGAGCAGAGTTCTGTAGAAATGTCTGTGAAATCCTCTGCAAGTGAATTTACCCTTTTTATTCCTTATTGTCCTTCATCATGATCTTTTTAGATTTTCTTTAGATAGTCCTGCAAGTAGTCCTTTCTAGAGACTTTTCAATAACATTTCATAAGAAATAAATAGACAATCAACCTGTAGATATTGTAAAAAAAAAAAAAAATCTTATCTGAGTAAATAATTCTCCAATGTGATAACCAGAGAGAATTTAATATGTCTATAATGCAAGTATGGAGACGTAGATGGAAAAAGAAGAACATGGTAAGGTATTAAAAGATGTTTTTTATGATACTGGAACATACATACATCTGCTCTCAGTGTGGATTTCCAAGCAAATATGAAGTTTGCTTGTGAAATCTTTGAAAGTTTGCTAAACTAGCTTTAAAAAGTAATTTAACTTCTGGATCCTCGAGCACTGGAGGGTAAGAATCCTTACTTAAAATAATTTACATAAAAGCATAATGCAGGTTGGAGACAGACTACTTTATTTTTCTCTTATCGCATCAGAATCACTGAAGCAAAAGTCAGGGCATCTACTTTTATATACCTGCTTTAGATTTGAAACAGCAGTAAGCTTTCAGACATCCTACTCCCCAGGGTTGCCTGTGAAGTCAATGGGAAGAGTTAGTGATATCTAAGGTTAGGCAGACTGCACTACAGGTCCTGCCCACAGAAGTATTTAGGAATCTATGCCCCAGTAAAATCACCGGAGTGCAGTCACTTAAATGTCTTCCCCAGTCTGACTATGCAGTTACTTGATTACAGAGGTGTTGCAGCCTGAGAGGGCTATCAGAATCACCCTTTATCTTAGAAATAACAGTAGTTACAGGGCTGCAGCAGCACTTTTCTAGAAGAGGGTCTGGATACTATCCATACTTTGTTTCCTGTCAGGATTTCAAAATGCTTTCCAAACGTTAAGCCTTTTATCTTTCTATGTTTGAGAGAGTTGAGGGTCAAAAGTGTTAAGGCAGCATTTCTAAGTTTCCACTAATTCAATGAAGGTTTATCAGTACTAATTTTGAAAAAGCTTGGGCTTGACTTCAGTCTAAGAGTCTAGGACAGGGAGTTCTTGCTGAAAATAGTATCTGCTAGCATCTGCATTAACTGAAAATCAATTTCAGTTGTTTATCAGAAGTTTTTTACAGTTTACAAGTGGGAGGGAAGAAATTATGTACTGATCTCATGCATAGGTCACTGTGAATAAGGTTTTCCTAATTTGACATCCTGACTTTAAAGATGCAGTTAAACCAAAAGAGATAAATGAAAACATTGTGAGTTTTCAGCATTATTCGTCATGACAAGGAGACAGCCTTGGTTGGAGTCATCATATAGTCTGACAGAAACTATAGTGCAGCCATGCACTTCGGACTTTGAAATTTGTAGATTTTTTCAATGACAACATTTGCATCTTTTAAAAGTAATATTTAGTAGGCAATTGCAGTGCAACGTCTTGCCAAGAACCAGCTGCTGTCATTAAATACTCTAAATGCATAGAACACTTAATTTTTTTGTCATTGTGTGCATGTATGTAATTCTCTCCATCTGGGAAAGCAAATAATTGAACTCACTTAGAACATGTATTTACTTTATATTAATTTAGTTCTGTGATAGTCTTCATGACATCTTATGTTTTTTTGCCATTCCCATACTGGCCAGATGAAGAGGTGTGGATACTGTTATGTAAAAAGTCCACTTTGCTCCTTGGTTGACTGAAGGAGGTTTCTAAACTTTTGAACAGTGGGGTTTTTTTTTTATTCTTCCTCATCACTGCTAATCTCCTCTGCTGAGGAAAGATACAGAACTTGAAAATTCTTTTGACATGAAACCCCCATGATCTTTCTGCTGAGTGACATTTAGGTTGGGACCTTTTAAAAATTTCTACTTTCATCCCATCTTTTTTCACTTGTCTTAGTTTCATGAGTGATACAGAGGTGTCCTTTCATTTTTTAATTATTTGAGGTGTCACTATAATCATATGGCATTTATCAGAAAGTGTCCTCCTCTACAGATTTTCTGGAAATCAAACCAAAATATTTTGAGAATTTACTCAGTAGCAAGTAAAAATCAGTCAATCTTTTCTATCCTATATCTTTTGTCATAAGTCTCACTTCTCCTGTTTTTCCCATTGGGAAGTTATGTTCAAAATTATAATTTTTTTTGGCAGGAAAGTTCTGAACTACACTCAACAGAAAGTACATCTATCCTTTAAAATCTATTTCATTTAACCACCTACTGTTGCCAAGGAACTCTAGTTATCTACTATGTTTTCTTCACATTTGGCCAGATCCAGAGCAAAGTCAAGGAAAGACTCAGAGAAGTTGCACTGGGTTTTTGTTTCATTTGTATACAGCTAGAAATATAAAAGTAGTGTTTGTAAGAGCTTCCAATGTCATGAATCAATCTTAAGGCAAATATTGCAGTTACATAATTTCAGTTCATAGTTGTTGCATATAAAAAAATAGATTTGAAGTCAATTGGGATGGAGGAGATGGGAAGAGTTCAATGAGCATTTGTATAGGATTCCCTTTGTGTCCTCCCATGAGCCAGATTTAAATATGTAGATGACCTTTTTATTTTGTGTAAATTATGACTATTTCTAAATCACAATATAGCTACTTTCAACCTTCCCCGCTCTCCCTTTCTCCTTTTTTTTTTTTTTTCAGCTGGCTTTTTAGAAGACTAAATTTAGTACAGTGTATCACCAGCTATCAACAGTCAGTTGGCCCAAGCCTTCTCTGACTGTTACGTTTTCAGTGGTGTAAAGGTAGTACTTTAAGTAGCATTCTTCCATATTTGACAGCCTTTAAAATAAGGAATGAAGCAAGACCAGACCTGTTTCATCTAGCATTATGGGCCCAGTCCAAATCTTCTGCAGATTTTCTCAATGACAATACTGATACCACAATGTACTTTTCACCTTCGGTATTTGGAAGTACTAGCTTGGTTCCTTTGTTTATTAATTTTTTAAAGAACATGATTAATAAATGCATAAAAATGGATATCCATTTCTAAATGAATCATTTTCATCAAAGGAAGTAGGATATGTCATTTGATATCATTATAACTGACTGTTTAATTGACATTTTTGAGATTAAAAGAAAAGAAAAAGAGTTTTAAATTATTAAAATGGGTCAAATGGTAATTTGGTGTTTTGAGCTCAAGAACAAGAACCAGAAGAGTATCTTTGTGTATTTCCTGCTCTTGATGATTTGAAAGTGGGAAATTGGAAAATATAAGTTTGATTTCTTTAGAGGATATTTATCTACTGAAAGGTCAAACAAAAGGTTATCCTGAGATGATATTTTTGAGTATTATATGAAAAAAAGGGCTGATAAAGATTGTAGAAAGAAATGCAAGGAGTGAAGAAGGTTTATACAAAGCATCAAAAGAGAAATTATCCATCATTTCAAATTTTCAGGAGAATATACGCTAAAATGTCAGGAGAAGAATATTCATTTTAATTATCAGTGTATCAGTAAAAGAGATTAAATACACCACCAACCATTATTGTTATTGTCTGATTTAGTATTTTAATTACATACACCATTTATATAGACCATAACTTCAAAAGTGTAGTATCACAGCCAGATCCATGTGCCTTGCTCTCTGCATCTACAGAACATCTTACAGCATTGGTGCCAATTCTACAGGCAGTCACTTTTAGCAAATTAAAGAAAGTTGTGTGTATGTGTTTCAAGATCAAGTCTCCAGTTGAGAAGTAACTCAGGAAACCAGACAGAATTTTGAATGTGTCATGCAGTAAACAAAACTGAAGAAAGATGCATCTGGCAGAGAATTTTAAACTAAAAGCTGTCCTCAGTCTGTATTGTATCATAGGAATGTCAAAAGTGCTATAGCTGGAGATGAGAGAAGACTGGACTTGAAACACAGAAGCTTATTGATCTTTTTTGAGCAAAAGGCATAATGAAAACAACAAATAAAGTGATAGTCATGCCAACAGAAATAAAATCTAGCCTCACCCACTCTAATTTAATATAATTTATCAATTGGTCATGATTTTTTTTCTGATAGTAATAATAAATAGACATAGGGTGCATCTAAAGATTAACAGGTGTGATAACTGATACGCTATTCACAAAGAGCCAAAGAATCTCAAGCAATTCCCTCCAGCTCAAAACATGACACAGGTCTTCTTTGAGGTATAGTGAGTGCAGGAGAAGGGCAGAAGTGGGAGCAACCAACAGCAGAGGCATCTGTTCATCCAGGGCTTATGAAAAGCCTTCTGTCAGTGATACAAAATTGAGCTGCCCGGTAAGCAGCAGGTAGAGGACTGAGGTCGAGAAGAAGGGACCAGGAACTTGTTTCTCACCATCTCCCATATCCTCCCAGGGCACAAGAAAGGATGGAAGCTGAAGTGATTGTTTATTAGTGCGTGCAGTTACTGACACTAGACAGACCAATATTTATCTTTACACAGTTCTCCTCTGACATATTATACTGCCCAAAGGTCTAACTTAAGTGTGAACAGGTATGCAAACTACTGATCTACCACATTTCTAAGTTACGCATTAGTGGACAGTCATAGCATTGTCTATGAAGCTACAGTTCTTTTCTACAACATTAACTGCACTGCCAGTGCTAAAGGAAGTGACATTAAGTATAAGACCATAATATAATCAATAGTAATGCAAGATACAAAGCTCACTTCTTCCATCACTGAAAAATCTGCTGAAGTTACTGAAACTGTACCAAGGTAAATTTGGCTTTTCTTGTCCTGTCACAATATATAAACACAGGCTACACAATGAGTTGATACAGGATCCTGAGGATAAAATTCTGCCTAAGATACTTTCAGGTCTTGTATAAGTCACTAGCATTGCTGTGCATGACCTATGCAGCACAGGATTTCTTTTATTTAGTGTTTGGTATAGTTTAATTCTTCCTTTAATATTTAATAAACAGAGTAAGAGTCATTCAGAAGTTTGTGTTGTGGAGTATCCCCTAATCGTAGCCTTTATTTCCACTTTTGAGAGGTTTTTGGGAAGTATTTTTATTCTTCATATTCTTGTAATAATCCATTTATGTACAAGGTTTTACAGTTATGGCATTACTCACAAAGTGATAAACCATGTAGAAAATTAGTAATCCCTATCTTATTTTTATATTATATATCCTTGTGTATAATGACCTTGTATAGAACACTCTTTTAAAATCTGTGTGGATGTGTATGCATGTATCTTATAATTTAAGTATAGTGATATATCTGGTGTGTCTTACATTTTCCCTGTTCAGGTAAGTAATTTACCTACCGTTTTCCTCCAGAAGATTGTGACATAGTTTTGTGTGACTTCCTCCCATAAGGTTCCAGGTCATCTTGATGACTTGCAGTTTTTGTTGCACAGGCGTTATTTCTGTCTTATAAATACTGAAGACTTTAAAGCCACTTTTTTTGTTCTTGGTTTTATTTTCAAAATAAAGCAACAACTATCACGTTCCTATTGATGACAATAGAGATTTTGTGAATGATTGCTGTGGGAGCTGGCATACTGATGTAACACATCTATCTAGATCACGCAGACAGCATTCAGAATCCTCCCAGAGTTTGTTGGATCCATCTGCAGTTGAAATTACACTATGCAATCAAATAGTTGTAACTAACTACATTGGAATCACTAACTTTGCAGAGCACTGAGCTGGTAAGTGTAAAAAAAGCTAACATATCTTTGTAAATAAGCATTAGAATTACTACATTGGGGATATTTTACATCCTTCTTAATACTGTTTTTAATTTCCATCACTCCAAGTTGCAGGCAAATATTTTAGAGAGGTAAGATTGCTGGTAATTTGATCAGAAAAATTACTCTGAAAAGCCTGTGAAGTCCTGTACTTCCTCACAATGACTTTCCTGTCAGTGCAGGTAGGAAGTTAAATATGACTTTTCTAATTGCCAGCTCTGTGAATAGAATATATAAAAATTAATGCTTCTGACTTTCACATATAGCTTACTAATAAAAATTCTGCAGTTCAGATTTAGATAAATAATTTTGCTGATGATGCATAAGATAGAACAGTTTACTTTTAAATGAGGTGTTATTCTGATAGTAGTAAAAACTTGGTTTTTATTGTTAAGGAAGACTTGCATGATTTGTAGAATGGCTTGGCAGATAGATCTGTATGAGTGGCAAAGGCAAGAATTGGTCAGACAGTAACTTTCCTGAGTTCACTTTTAAATACTGGATGTAAAAGACTAAGCCTGCTGAAAACAAGATTCTCTCTAATTTCAGAAGGCTTTGAATGATGGGCTGATTACAGATTATACAGCACTTACTCCTCTAGTTTGTGAAAGTACATTTATGAAAGTTTGTAAGGTTCTGCATGTACAATATTATCATGATAATACACTGCTGAGACCAGACACATTGAACCTTTCCTCTATTGTATTTATTCTGACTATACAGCTGTAAGGGCCAGTTACCACCTGGTCTTGACTTTTTAAACTTTAGAAACATCTTCATCATATTTTCAACTTAATATATTTAAATTTCATTATTTTGTGAGAAAATACTTTTTGAAATCTAAAAATGCTAATCAACACACAAGTTTTTTTCATGCCCTTAAGGAGAATAACTTTTAATCGAGTGTACAAGGAAGGTATGAAAGGCAAAAAGTCCTTATAAATAATCCTTTGTGCTTCAAAAATAGTTTGATAGAATCAAACACTTCTTTGAAATAAAGCTCAAACATGCATTTGATACAAGGGTTTTTAATGGCTAGAGTCCACGGGTGTCATGAGACAGCCCATTTCCCATTTCTTGGCAGTTTATAACAACTGATACCATGTAAGTCAAATCCATCAGAGGACACCTTTTTGCAAATTCCTATGCTCCGCCATTGCAGACCTCCCTAAGGGCTCTGGAGAGATATGAGGAGAGATGTTTATTACGGGCTTCATTTATTGAAGAAAACAGCTCTCACATTTAGTGGGAGGATCTCAGAGGCGCAGTGAAACTCTAAGAAGTTCCCCAGCTCTGGATTTTGAATCTCCCAAGCTTGCTTGTCATTGTGCACAGAACAACATGACCACTGTTTGCCTCCCAGGCCACAGCTGCCAGTGGGGGATAAGCAAGAGGCCCAGCACAGCAGAGAGGAGGAGATATTTACACAGATCCAGCATGTTTGAAGTTTATGCAGGAGGAACTGCTATTAGAAATGTATAAAAATGTTAGGATGACCACCTGTCACCTAACAGGGAACTATCTTAACCTCCACCTCGCTCTTTCTGTCTCACAGAGAGAGGGATTCTTCACTTTCCTCCAGCTACACTAAATTTTCTTTAGCTGAAGCTGAGCTGATCAGGTGGCTGACCCTAGGGAATCTGGTTAAGTGTTAAAATAGGCCAGGTCTGTGGCCCAGCAGGCAGCTGATGAGCTTTCTGCTCAGCATGGGCAGTGGGGGTCATTGCTACCCGGCTGCAGTCACTCCCTGCTTCAGTAATGCCACCTCAGAGTTATTTTCACCATTGGTGTTCAGGCTGCTCTGAAAATGTAAAAATAGTCCCCAAGCCCTTCTGGAGCTCCTCTTCCTTCATCCCAGATAGTTGCTACAGGTATTGCAGCAACCGCTAATGGATCACACACTTAGTTTCTTGGGACTAGTACACCTTTGAATACACATCCTAGGAGGCTGGGTAGTGCATACACTGTCAGTCTTCAGAAAGGTATAATTCCCTTCTCTTTAGTCGCTCAGCAACTCTAGTGAGCTCTTATCATCCCTCCTGGCCACCCAGCAGCGTAAATAAATAGCAATCTCTTTGCTCCTGTGCAACACCCTGATTACTTCCATGGGTGTGCAAGGAAGAGGGAAAACTGCATGTGATCTCATGGATGCTGCAACTGCAGGTTGGCCTTTTGCTTCCTTGGATTACCAAACATTATTTGTATAATATATTTGTACTTTTTCTTTAATATGCTAATTTATGTAAGCATGCAAAATTCTACTCAGAGATTGTATCACCTGAAAGACAAGAACCAAGTTCAGGGTGGGGTAATCTCACCTAACCCTGCTTATCTACAATTTAGGTATTACATCTGAGCTCCATTTATAGTTGTAAAGAAACAGGGAATAGGCTGTTGCAAGCCATTTGGCATTACAAGATGACCTACAATTCCTTATTTTGCTCCACTGACTAGCATACTAATGCTGTAGCATACTAATATTTCTTGTAGGATCAGATTATTTGGATTTGATACATTTGATCAGAGAAGGAGCAGGGTATAACACACGTATGTCGTAACACATTCCCCCAGGGAATCTTAACTGCTTATATATAAAAAAAAAGGTTTAAGGTTTTTTTGAGAAAAGGTGTTTGTAATCTGGAGCAGCTATGTTATATGGATACATTTTCCTGTATAGCATGCATGATATTTAAAACAGTGTTACTACAAACAGTATTTTTATAACCAAACACAAGCTCTTCCTGAAATTTAATCACATTTTTGTTCCTTTTGATTTATTTCTTTTCAAGTGTGTTTGTCTCTTTCATACCTGACTGTGTATTTTACTTGCCTATGGTTTCTTTCTGTCTGTTTTATCTGCCAGTCTAATCTGTCTAACCTATTTTAGGCTTTTATAGCAGGCTTATCACTACGGTATCTAGGCATTAAATGCTTCAATGCATTTCTGAAGGCTTTCATTTTACTTAAATGCCTCTGAACACACTTAGGGAATGTTATTAATTAGAATGAGCAGCGCAGTACAACTTCAGGTACTAATTAGACATTGCCCTTCTGTAAATTCTTTATAACTTTCCCACACACAGAACATTTTAACTAACTCAATAATTTGGAGATGGAGAAAACCATTGTATGTGCTTTTGTCACTCTTTACTGCATACACATTAGGTATGACATGGTTAGATTATACTTTTTTGTAGAAAGCAAAAACCAAACATGTCTAGCTCTGGAGCCCCCAGCACTAGAAGGATGTGGACCTGTTGGAGTGTGTCTAGAGGAGAGCCCCAAAAATGATTAGAAGGCTGGTAGCACCTCTCCTATGAAGACAGGCTGACACAGTTGGGACTGTTCAGCCTGGAGAAGGGAAGGCTCTGGGGGGACCTTATAGCAACCTTCCACTACCTGAAAGGGTCCTAAAAGAAGGCGGGAGGAGATCTATTCTCGAGGATCTGTAGCAACAGGACAAAGGGGAATGGTTTTAAGATAGAAAAGGGTAGATTTAGGTTAGACATTAGGTAGAAGTTCTTTAATATGAGGGTGGTTGATCACTGGAACCTGTTGCCTAGAGAGGTGGTGCAGGCCCCATCCCTGGAGACATTCAAGGTCAGACTTGATAGGGCTCTGAGCAACCTGACCTAGTTAGAGATGTCCCTGCTTATTGTAGGGGGGTTGGATTAGATGGCCTTTAGAGGTCCCTTCCAACCCAATACATTCTATGATTCTTTGATGCTGTAAATCTTAAAAGTAAAGTTCTGTATTGTCAAATATGCATACTTAGGTAAGTTCTGCCTCTGGACCCTGTCATGGGGAATTTAATGAAGACAGTGAACTTTAAAAACAGTCATCCAATGACAGTTTAATTCTAACATTTTGTTTCCTTTCATGTTTGGTATGGTATAAAGGATTTGTTTGTTTGTTTTATCTCTTTTACCTCATAGAAATAACTTGCCCAGAATATTTTAAACAACATTTCCTTCTTCAAAACAGTATGAATGTACTTATACAAGTCCTGTAATTTTCAAGATGAAAACTCAATAATGGTATGGTAAATAAAATGTTCAACCTTTTATGGGAGTATGACAAATTGTTTCATGTATCTGGTATTGTATCAGTGTTCCTAGCACAAAGCTCGGTGAGCAAGAATTTAAGTACTTTAAACTTCTCAGTAAATATCTTACTGTTTATTGAAAGCTAGGCTAGTTAGTTTTCCAGGCTAGAGAACTAACAGAAGCTGTCCTTACTTCACTGGAAGGAAAAACTTCCTTTGCACGGCTACAGCAGTTAGAGCTTGGATGCACCTTTTGCCACCTGAGGGCTGTATGAGTTATGGGTAGCATAAGCTGTTAGGCAAGACTGCCTTACCTTTGATCTCACCACTTCAGCTACATCTGCACGTGCATCCTTGCCCCAGAGGTTCAGTGTCAGGATTGTTAGTAGTGATCCACCAGCTGTAATCACATTTTGCTGGCCTTCCCACAAGATAAGGAATGGGTAATGTGTTCTCCTGGTGGTTGCTCAGATACAAAAACAGAAGTCAAATATGAAAGACTTCATTTACATGCATCTTTCTTTGGCATTTTTTAATGTGATGGAAGTACTTGCAGGACACTTCAACTGATCATATGCACTTATGAAAATAAATTGATCTAATGTTATAAACTCAATGGGGAAAAATATGATATGTGCTAAATGTGAGCTGCTTTAAGTCTGATTCCACACTAATGGGTTTGAAGAGTAACTCCTCTGTCTTTTGTGCTGTAAATTTTGAACTGCATTTTTAAACTTTGGAATTGTTACAATGGGAATGAAAATTGGATGTTAGATAGACTAAATGTGAGGCTACTTATGAGATGAGGCTAAAATAGATTTGCTTAACTTAAAGAATAATCTTTTATTTGCACTGCATTAATCTTTACACCAGAACTCTACTTCTGCCTTGTGTGTTTCTTTTCTAGTATGAGTGCTCAATATAGTTTCTTCCAAATAATTCTGTGAAAACCTGAGCCAGCTTGCTACATTTGGACAACATTCAGTTTCTTTTGATGCCTTTTTATGACCTTTTTCTTTCAAATAGCTCCTATACTTCATGCCCTTCATAAAGTCAGACAAATGTGAGTATATTCTGTGATTAAAATTGCAGCTAGTATAGTTTAGCCTCTTGACACAAGTTTAAAATGAACAAGTTTTTCAAATTATTTTACTTTTCATTACTTAAGGTGCTGAAAAAGAACAAGTAGATATGCTTGGTTTATTCATTTGCATGAATCAACACTACAGTGAGGGATATCCCCAGTGTTTAAACTGAAGAAAAAGAAATCCTTTCTAACAGTAGCACTTACTCATCTTGAAAATGATTCTTTCCACTATGTTTACTGCGAAGAGATCAAGAAAGGAACTTGCAATACATTGCTTAGATTTTGGCTAGATATTCAGCGCCAGCATTTGTCAGGAATGGACCCACAGTGTTTGCAGAGGCCAGATCAGATGACAGTAATTGTTAAACCTGTGTTTAAAATTGCATCTGTATAATAACAGAAAATAATTTATTAATCTCTAAGGAAAGTGATAGTACACTTGAACACAACTTCAGAGCAACACACCAGTTCTAAAGACGACCATCTCCAGAAAGGTTTATCTCAGCAGGCTGACTTCTCTACCAGGAAAGTAGCGTATAAAGGCAGCAGCAGTGATTTATGAAATATAACAGGAACTGAATCTGACAAATCTCCACATAACGTCTGCATGTCTGCTGCTATCCCTGAAGTCATGATGCTGAATCCTAAAGAGCTAGGAAAGAAAGCAAGCTTTTGTCAGAAGTAGAGCTTTTGCAGTTCTTCAGGAAGGAAGCTTTTGTTCAGCTCAGTGCAGTGAGTTGCAGCTCAGCAGAACTTTTTGTACTTTTTTTTTGGCTGACATTGGGCTGCAGCTGTGATACAGATACCTTTTCAATGGATCTTTGCTGAACAAAATGAAAGGTTGAGACAGGGCAAATATTTTTATGAGGTCCTTGGGGGTAGTAGGATCCCTGGAGCAAAAGGAGTGATAATCATAAATTCACTGAGTAATCTGACATTCACAGTTCACCTGAAATCTGAACTTTAAACTAAAGGACATATAGGTTACATTTAGTACATGGAGTGTCACGACCACAGCATTTCTCTTCGTTCCTCATTACTTCCAGTACAGCATACCATGTACACAGTAGTCTGAGTGAATCATAGCTTCTTAGAGAGTCAGATTCCTATGAAATAGCTGCTCTTCTCTGAAATCATATTAGAATGAGTTCTTCTGCCAGCAGACCACCAACTGTACCCTGTCATTTATGCATAGAGACTTATATAAAGGAGTGATCTGGAGGCCTGAACTGGGTATGTATCAGCCAGTACAACGCAATGTGTGTGCTTCTAGTTGTATCATTTAAGACCAAAACATCTATTACTTCTTCCAGTGCTCAGAATCCATACTAATGGACAAAGAAATGGTATTTGTTTCAGTATGTACATTCAATGTATATTTGTATGTATACATATATTTCTGATAAAATTCAACATTGTTGAATTAAAGCTGTGCTTTAAGAATGAATAGAAATTAGGTATGCGAAACAAAAAAATCATCACATTATATACACTTTAAATTTGGAAATACCTAACACATTTTCAGAAGAATACAGTTGTGTGTGTATTTTAAAGATGTGGAAACTTCTCTCACTTCACTGAAAAGTGGTGTTGGCTGACAACAGACAAGCCATACAGTTTGGGGCAAATTAATTCTCTGTGGGTGAAAATTACCTAATTGGTAAGAAAGCTCTCTTTCTTAAAACTGATTGCTTTATTTATTCAGTTTAGTAGAACAAGTCTTTATTGTGGAAATTGCATGCAAGTTATTTGTTCTGCTTTTTTTTATTCCACAAAGATTTTTCTTGCTTGGTTTGTTGTTTTTTTTTTTTTAAACAGAAAAGACATTTTCTAAAGAAAAAAAAAAAAAGAAAGTAATTCTCCATTTAATCTGTTCCACCACAGTAGAGTAGTTTCTCTTGAGTTGAACTTTTATTTCAGGTTGAAAGAGTAAACCTTCCTTCATTTAAGTAAGCCATTTCAATTTTTTAAACATATAATGTGAAAAATAGTTTTACAGCTCAATCCACATCCATCTAAGCATTGCAGAGTTGCTTTCCTTCAAGTGTGGATGAACTCCCTTATATTTAAATGGCAAATATGTTAGAAATATGTGAGTTCAATGCCCCATGCTTTGTCCAGGGCAAGTGACTTACACAAATATTTTTTCCAGATCTCTCCAGGGATCCGTCAGTGAGAAGGATGACAGGGCTGAGCATCCTGTCCCAAACTCAAGTTGTTAGCCTCTCCATTCTGACTGCTTCACTCCTGGGCATCATAGTCCTTGTAAACAGATGTTTACAGACTTTGATGAACATGATTGAAAAAGATCCCCTTTCTTCTCTGTGTAATAAATACCAGAAATTCCTAGTGACAGAATGTTTTCTCTCTTTCTATAGGCCTAGCTGACCACTGATGTAACAGTTTCTTGATCACTTATGAAAAAGGGAACTTTTCTTGTTTTTTTTCTTTAATAATTGTTTAAAAGACAAGTTTTGGTTTGTGATGACAGGAAGAATATATGATATTTTTCAAAGGAGTCTCACTGGAATTCTAAAACTTTCTGATGTCAATTGTTATTAAAAAAAAAACAAACTCCAGCTAGTTCTCTGTTTTATCTTGTACAGTATATAGAAGAAACAGATTATAGTGTAACTCCTACTGTCATACCTGCATTCAACCCACCATCCCCATGACTCTTTAGCATGATAATTTAATGGCCAGAACTCTTGGATGAAAAGCAGTAGCTATTCAACTCCCATCTCTCTCAGATGTTCTCCAGATAATGTAGTATCTTTTAGTTGACATCATCCTAAAACTGTACCTTGGATGGATTTTTTTTTTTTTTTTAAGTGATAGTTTTCTGTACAGTCTGCTCCATCCTGGATCCATTTCAGTACAGAGGAAGGTAATTTATCATTCTGTAGACTGATTTAATAAGATGGCACAGGTTGGCTCCCACAAAGTTAAAATTACTGCAGTGTCTGCAAATATTAGCACCTGGGAACAATGGCCTTAAAATGATCTCATGCCTAGCCAGTTAGGATTTTTCTCATTCTAGAACTCTCCAAAGCTCACTCATCTTCTAGTCCTTTCACCAAAAACCCAAGCCTCCAAAGACACTACCCTGCTGCCAAGACATTAGCTATGTTTCCAAAACAGACCCAGTGGCATCACACCATTGCATCTCAATGGATACTACCATGGACCATCACTGTGAGGTCTCAATTTCCTAAGAGAGAAAGACTGTCCTACAAAATGCTCAGGTTCTCCCTGTCACCTGTTCAGCCTACAAGAGATGAAGCTTGATGGCGACAAAGCTGACTCTCTTAAAGTCTGACAAGACCTGTCATCCTCACTGGCTGGCAATGGAAAAGTAGAAACACTGCTATGTGACTAAGGGTGGTTATGAAAGATCTAAAAGAACCTTCTCCATAGATTTTCCTGCTATCCAGCAGGAATTAGAAACAGTTGCTCTCAGTGCTTTTCCTTATATGGCAGCAAAACCATCACATATTTTGTTTTCCAACAATTTTGGCTTGTATCAAATGTGAATCTGGCTCAGAAACAGCTTGTGGAAGAGAGAAGACTCTTAGCTCTAGTAAGTGCCTGAACGCTCTTTCTTGTTAACTTGGCATGAGTATAGTATGATGGTATTTCAACTTGACATTGACATGAACATTTCAATGGCTGGAAAGTAAGCTCTCTGATAAAGCCATTGTCTGACTAGGAAACAAGGCTCTTTTACACGGCAGCCTCTTTATAGCAATTATAGTAAAAATTAACCTTTCAGAAGTTAAGTTTCTGTTTGAGGGGCCAAAACAAGGAATGAAAGCAAGGATTAATTTCCCAGCAACAATCTAAACTCTTTCCTTTTCAAATGAAAATAAAACTCAGACAGAATTTTATAAGAGGTCTTTAAATGCATGTGAAAAATATCAGTCTTTTAATTTTCCTACTTAGGCTCTGCTTCCAGATGTAAACACAAACAAAGAATCTTATATGTAGGAACAACCTTTTCCCAAACTTTGGAAAATTCAAAACAAAATAAAGAAGAAACCCATATAGAAAATAATAATTTTTTAGAATATGGTAAGCTTGTATTTTTAGGAATAGACTTTGACAGGAGTTGCCTCATTATGCTTGGTATTTTTTTGCATGCAGTTTGAATATAGTACTCTTCTGAGTACACTGCATAAAAACACAGCTTTGATATGGCTCAGGATGTCTATTCTGTGGTTCTCTGTATGTTTCTTAGTTTTGCGTTATGTGTTTTGCATTGTGTGTTTTTTCCAAAATGTACATTCCGTTCTTTTCATCTGTTTGTGCTTCATCCTGTTCTTTGTTTCCTTTCCTTTGGTTATAAGCATTTTATATCAGCCTTCTGAATCTATATTACTATACTAGAGCAGTGCCATAAAGTGATATCATCTGCAAGTTAAGTAGAGGCATTATGTATTGAATTGATTCCTAAATCATATGTTCCATGGTAAGAAAAATCTAGAGGAATAAAATTGCTGTCATGGCTTGTAACTAATGTGCAAAAGACTTGCCCAATACTGTCAAACAGTAAGTGATATCCACAGTGAGAGTCCATCCTATTTGGTTTATTAGTTTGCAGTTATTTCAGTTATGTATTTTTTTCATTTGAAAATATTGTTATCAGTTGCTGTACATCCATCCACTTATTTAGATTTCAGTCATCTTCACTCTGAATGCATGATCTTAAACCATTTATTAATCTGAAGATTAATCTGTTTTTAAAAATTACTTTTCCACCTGATTAGCATCAACAAAGCCTTATTCCTTGCTGCTTTAGATGAATGCTAATTGTTTTGGTTTGTATGTGATGGCAAACTAGGACTTCTGCCAGTTCCCTTGATTGGTTTAGAGAAATTCCAGACTGCTAGAAAGTAGTAGCTCCTTAATGGATGTTTAGTATTGTAAGTCTCCTATTGATGGCACATTAATAGCTGTCATCAGAAGTATCATATTAAAATGTTGGTGTCAGCAGTGCTATGCCTAATGGCAGTCTCCTTGTGAACAGACTACAGAGAAAGGTGAAAAGGGATAGATGAGTGGTTTAGACCCTTGTCCTGTATTTAGAGGAAAATAGGGGTGAGACTGTCACTTAAAATAATAGTTTTCTACTTCAGAAGGTAGTTTGTTGGTTATTCTCTCTTCATGTTATGCCAAAGTTGATTTTTGTGTACTGGAGACAATAAAAGTAATGTGGGAGCCTGATACATATTCATAATTTTTCTCTAAGGCTAAAGTGCTTTCCTTGTAAATTCATCTAGCTACAGATATTGTGAGCACCAAAAGCAATTACTTCACGCCATCAGTTTGGTCTAAAAAAGAATACCATTAAACTCCTTGTTCTATATTTATTCTTCTAACAGGGAACAAGAAGAACGTTCTGCTGAGACACCAGTGCAAGAACCAATATTAGGATGCTTTTATTAAATTATATTTGACAAAGCTCGACACCTTTTTTTTCAATTTGTAATGTAGTAAATTTATGTACCTATTGAAAACAATTCATAGAGCTCTCCAGTGTTAAATTGTGGTAAAATTTAGAAAAAGAAAAATTGTGGGCAAATTTAGAAAAAGAGCGCTATGCTTTCCATTTGCTAAGGAAGACATTAGGCACAGGAAAGAATGCTAATTTTTCAAGTTGGGTGTTTCTATTATCTGTTTTTTCATTATATAACACCTAGAAACAAGAATCCATTGACTAGGTTCTGTGCAGAGATAAAAAAGATATGTACTGTCCCCAACACTTACATACAGCACAGAATTAAAATTTGTATAAAATCAAAGAGACAGTGCAAAACAGAAAAATGAGGAGTTATTTTATGGTAAAGGACTATTATAAGTGAAAATGTTAAAAAGAAGAATGGACTAGCTTTCTAAGTGGGTAGCTAGGAGGCATTTTACCAAGCTTGTTACACATGTAGAGAGGTATTTGTTTGAAAGTGAATAGAAGACAGGAGTTGGGCTCAAAGGCTCATCAGAGGCAGAGGTCAAACTCTCAGTATGGAAGAAAAATTGGCAGAAGGGTGGAAGGTCAGCTGTGAAAGTTCTTGAACATTAAAGAAAATAATTTCTGTGGCGAAGTAAATAATACAAATGAGACAACCTTTAAAAGGAATGTAAAGCAATGAATATGATGAAAGCATCAGACAAAGTCAATTAGCTTTTGCATAAGTATTTTGTATGACTACTACTGTGTCAAGATCACAGTTGTTGAGGCGGAGGGGACTGTGAAGATGTGAGATGGGGGAGGAAAAGCTGTGTGATAATTTTTCCTATGTGTTTCAGGAGATATGATGTACAGATGCTGGCCTTGAACTATCCTAATTCATGGAGTAATAACATAGTGGTCACTAATTCACTACGCAGTTGATGGACAGAGGCACCTCCAAAGCATCATCCATCCTAAACCAGGCAGGCAAAGGAAATGAGATTAATCATTTTTCAGGGATTCCTGGTATTTTTGCTGTACATGGCAGTTTAGTGACTACTCCAACTTATAAGAAAAAACATCTTGTCATAACATTATGCAAGATGAATCTTACCAATAGTTGGATGATGAATGTAGATTTTTACTGTAGTACCGCCAAAAGGCTCCACAGTATGTTCATAAACCTTTTTTCTTCTCCATTTAATGCTATACATTTCAGGAACAGTTTTTCTGTTGAAGAATGTAGGTGATGTGAACTGCTGCAAAACAAATTGCATTAGATATATTTGTATACTATATGAGATGAAATATGTAATTAAAATTACATATATCATTAAAAAAGATAGTGAAAAAGAAAATTACTGTTAAAACTAATTTAGGTGATTTTTTTGAGTACTGCCAGTTTAGAACTGGTGTATGTATACATTCTTAATATGTATGGATATCTCTTTTTAAATTGTGCTCCAAATAGTTTGAGAGTGTCTATAAGTGAGTATTTGTAGTTAAAGAAGAATTAAATGCATGTGGAAAGAACATATTTTAAAGTATAGACAAGGAAAGCCCCCTGGTTTTGCAGATGTTCTTTTTTACTGCCTCAAGGCAAAAAGATTTCCTCAGGGAAATCAGAATTTTCATATTTGTTTTATTGTTTTAAAAAATAACCTCAGGGAGAAGTAGTTTCCTATGCAGCGCTGGACTTGGGGGTTCACTTACTACTGTGTAAGAAAAACACTGAATCACCTAGATCTGTATCTCAGGAAAGGACTCCCCAGAGGCTACACTATTACGTGAATGGTGAGGAATGAATGTGCTCTCTTGGTGGCATCAGAAATGTGGTTAGAAGCTGTTGTTGCCCTTATCATTGTACCATCTCAGCATTAGTGAATTTATCCATTGTCGCTATCTTCTGTGAAATAGGAAGTTGTTGTCTGTTTCTCTGAGATGGCAAACATGCTGGATTAAGTGATTTAGCCAAGATGATACAAGAAATTTGTAGCTATAGTAGAAAATGAACACATGCTTCCTTAAGCCTATTTAGTTACTTATCAAATAAGATCATGTAATTCCTCACCACCCACACCCCCCACACCCCCACGTTTTATTGTTTTTTTCATTAGGACAGGTGTTTCAGTACTGTTTATAGAACCCAGTAGCAAAGATATAATTTTATGAGATTGGTTAATTTAGGAGGATTGTTTCTACTTGGTGTGGTATCTGTGAAAAGGAGGTCTTGCCTAACTACCAAGGAACTGGAAAGAGGAATATTAAGCACAGGGCCTCCACACTGGAAATCCTTTTTTTGCTATTTAATGTTCTCAGCTGGTTTTGTATGTCAGTTTTTTAAAAATTATTTGAAGTCCTGGGTAGCTTCTATATTCCTAACAAAGCTTCCTGCCCAACACATTACCATTGCAACATGCTCTCTGTCTGGACACGTGTTACAAGATCTCCTTCATGTGGTAGGATGTGTTAAGGATGATCTGTTTGTTCATCTGTCCACATAAACAAGGTTTGGTTTTTTTCTGCAGACAATTCTTTTTTTTTTTGAGCACATACTTGTTGGTGTGAACAGGATCTACCTATATGGCCATCCATTAGTATTCAGGAAATATTTTGGATGCTAACCTCTGTTGCTTTACATCTGTATTAATGAAAATACCTGTAAAAGTTTTACAGGAAAAACTATCACTGGTAAATTTGAGATAGGGAAGCTTTCAATTCAATACTTCTAATAAATTCAGTTATATAAGAAATAAAAAGAAATTAGGTGTTTTCTGTGAAGATGCTGTAGTGCAAATAGGATAGTTACAATGAGCTATTGCAGACATTGTCAAAAGCCCTTTAAAATAAGATTAGAAAATGTCATTGTTGTACCATTTTCGGTTGGCGAATTGTAACTTCGTTTTATAAGGCCTATTTAATACACAAATTTCACTGGAACTTGAAGGAGTGAAGTAATAGTTGTGATGATTTAAGATTAGAAGTGTTTGGATAAACACATATGATAGTTATAATAGATCTGAATTGTCACCTGAGATTATATAACCTGATTTATCATTTCACTGAAGAATTGCAGATAATAGTTTACAATATATTTTCATATGAGGTCTTGTCATTGTTTCCCTTAGTAAATTATGCTCCTCTATGTAACAGAAGCAAGTCTTTATTTTCTCCTGAGGACATGTAAGATTTATGGAAAATAGTTATTTTCTAGGTAAAAGTGATATTATTTGTTCATTCATATTGATACAGGGAGGGACAGTTATGATTTTCATGTACTTATTTTTATTTAATGCATTTTGTTTCTCCTTCGTGTTCTGGACTTACTAGAGTAACTGCATTTGTGAAAATTTGCAGCTAATTTCATTTTCATTTGCCAAAGTTAATAAAACCACTTCAAGAAAATTGCTTGTTTGTCAACCTATTCTAATGACTGTGGTGACTAGACAGGTCGTATCTCTTAGCTTCTGGAATCAGAGGGAGAAAAGAAAGGATTCTGGTAGGAAAGTATAGTTTGTGCATAAGTGTTTTTGCTTAAGTATTTTTTCAAAGGTTTCCTAGTGAACTTTTCCAAACTTTACTATTAAAATGTAATGGCTTGTTTAACAAAGATTTTCTGTTTCAGCGATCATGAGTCAGATAGCTATTTTCACTGTGCAAAGCAGGAGTTTGTTTGACATAGGAGATTTTTTTTTTCTGAACACATGATCACAGAGAGTGCTGCAGACAAATGAACACACAGTCACTTTCCATCCTCCTGCTACAAGTAGAGCAGCAGACAGGCAGGGTTACACCTTATTTTCCTCATTCACTCAGGCCTGTAGCCTTTTTGTCAAGGGCACTGAGGTACGTCCAATTTTATTTTCTGATGCAGTCTCCTGCTGGCTGAAATCTAGGTCAAAACCTCGTGACCTTACTTCATGTGCATTCTTTCTGCTTCTTGGTGGCAGCAGTGCTGTTTGATGGCTGCACTGCAAGCTTGTAGATCAGCTGCTGAGAGGCATGTGGTATCAAGCAGTTTTGGCTGTGTGTGAAACTGTTGTTATAAACCTTTCTTATGCAAGAGCTTGAGAGTTAATGTGCTGCCTGTTTAAAAACATCATATTCCTCCATGAGGGCTGAGGTATTTCAGTAGCAATCCAGCAGTGTCTCCTAGAAGAGGAAAATAGCTTTCTGGGGTCACAGCAAAGGTCCTGCTTCTGGCAGTGGACAGCAGCGAGTGTTGAAGGAATGATGTGACGGGGAGATCACAGACGTGACCTTCTGAGGTGGGGGGTTATTTATTTCTTGCTGCTCCATTCAGAGCAGTTAGCAGTTAGTACAGGTAGGAATCAGACCTTCTTCAATTTGATAGCAGGGGCAGAGGGAGTTAACGCAAAGTAATGGGAAGTAGAACATGAATCAAGCAAAAGAAATATAGCTTGAGTATCAAAGAAACTACTTAGTGGTAAGCTGTATTACAGAATCGGGCAGCTTCCCAAGAAGAGATGATGGATTTGCATTGCTTGTGGCATTTAAAAGTGAGCTGCACATAGCACATAAAATACATTAAGAGGGCTCTCACCATCTCTGGGAGAATGACAGACTAAATGAACATCTCTAGATACAAATATGTTGCTACCCAGAAAAATATTTAAATAATTTCCAGAATATCTTAAATAAACAGCACAAACAAAATGCATTAACTTTTCTTTGAGATTGTAAAAAACAAGCTTCAACCTTTTTTTCCCTGTTCATCTTGCAGAAATTACCTTCCATGAACCATAGTTTTGCATATATAGTTGTAACTTTTATACTACTTGTTCAGTGTTATAAAGGTCATGTAATAATATGTATTCAATTATATGCTGCAAGACGTATACTTAAAATATATATGCATTTTTAGAGCACTAGGTGACTGAAAATATCTTACATCATTTATTTTACAAAACTAAATTATCATGTACTGTATGGTACGTTGGCTAATGCCAAAGCATATCTTTACACCAACTCTAGCTCCGTGGGAGTAGCATACTGTTCAATCTAAACAAGCATTTCATAACCTGGACTTTCATTTTAACCAGTTGAATGCATTTGCCTTGTGTCTTGTAATGAATACTTTGTCCAGAATGTCATACACCCTCTAGTGAATTAAATCCTTCACACTCTGAAGCATTTACTTTAAAAAATATTTAATATACAGCTGCCTGCTAACATACATAGCAAATCTCCATGTGAAGCTATCAAGTAGAAATAAGGCACTTAAAACTTCAAGAGATCACATAGTTTTGCCATTGAAGACTGTTTAAAGCTTTAGGCACTTAGGTAACTTAATTTCTTTACAAGGGAAGAAAGAGATTCAGGTATTCAGATGAAGATGAAGTCAGAGAGTGCTGTGCCAGGTGTTTCAGCTGTAGGAAAGCTTAAAGCATGGAAGGAGCAACGTAGCAGCAAAGCAGACCTGCTGAATAATTCATCACTGTCTTACACACTTCTGCTGCTGTACCATTATTTAGGAAAGAATATTATATTGTTATTGATTAGAGCACTTGCTGACACGTTTCATTTGCTGGGAGGTGTGTGTGCATGCTTTGTATTTCCGACACTTACACCATCACTAGAGAAACTTATGTATGAGCTTGATTAAAATTTAAGAGGCTGGATGTTATACACACACATGCACATACTCAGCATTTATCCCTAACACTCCTAGTCTGGGTAGGGAGAGGTTGCTTCATGTGTCAGAGACACAGTCTTTCCACAGGTAGTGTTTTTGAAGTGATGAAAAACATTTCTTAAGGGAGTACAAGCGGCTTTGTCTTTACCATAACACTGCTGGGAAAGCACCTCCTTTGTTATACCGACCTGCAGCGCCATGGGAGTGTGTGGGAAAGGACAAAAAGCATCCTCTGCTACAAGAGCCAGCCCTGCTCTGCCACGATCATGGACAGCCTCACTAACACAAGCCAGACCCCAAGAGTACCCTTTACTTAGGCTGCTGTAGTTGCTGATACAAATAAACTTTTGCCTGTAGTTGGCTAAAGGCCAGAGGAACTTCGTGCCTGTTGCAGCTAGTACATGTTAGTTGAACAATGAAATAAAATCCTGTTCCTTACATGCTTGAAAACAAATATAGATAGATATATATGCATGCATATCTATATAGAGGGAATTGAATATCTACATAGAATATAGATAGATGTATATACAAATATAGAAATATGACATTAGTTATACTTTTAGATTTATACTGGAGCATTGCAAGATGTTTCAGTTTTAGGCTTTTGAAACAGTGAAGGATATTTTCCTCAATTAAGAAGAGAGGAGGGGAAGAAACAAACCATAAATAGTTTTCTGATTTGTTTGCTTGTTTAAGGTAAACCTGGTTTAGATGAAAAAGGCATTGTGACAAAATCTAGAAACAGTATTGAGACAATCCCAAGTGGCTGTGGTGAGCTTTCTCTCAAATGATGAGCTTGTAGAGGATCCTGTGCCAAATTTTGAACAGCACTAGAGACTGATAGAGAAGGAACTGCTTGTATTCTGGAGGAAACCCTTTCCTTACCTGTCTTTGCATGTCTAAATCCATAAATAGAAAAAACAGACTATAAGCAGAACACAAGGGACTGTGAATGCTTTATTAAAAGAATAATGAGGTTTCTTTCCCCATTTTGATAGTCAACTTGGTGGAAATATAATTCATTTTATACCGGGATTAATACACAGCAAGATACTGATCTTTTGAAGCAAATGGCTGCCCCTTCAATGTCTCAAAAGAGTCAGGGCTCACTCCTAATGGCCAGTTTTCTCAGGTGACAAACAGTGATTAATTTAATAAATATTTGTTTCATAAATATTTGCTTCTGCTCAGATTTTGGAAGACCAGTTCACATTTAGCAGGTCCAGAAGCTTAGCAGATTACATGATCCCCCAACTCATCAGTCATATGTACACTGCGTATCACTATTTGATGTATGCAAACTGGTTTTGCATAGTTTGGATGCTTTTAACTCTAAATATTAAATGAGGACTGCTCAGTAGAATATTCAATGATACAATTAGTGTTACTTGCATATTTGCTGTTTGTTTTTGGTTTTTTTTCTCTCTTTCCTTCTTTGCCTGGAGAAGAATTAATTGGACAGTTAATATTTGGTTTTGCAGATTTTTTTTTTTACTCCTTAAAACTGAGATGGGAAAACTGAAGGAAAGTGGTGTGTTTGGAAGAGAAGATTTTAATTACAGTTCTTGTGGTTTGTGTTTGCAGTGACTCTGCATGGATATTGAATGAATATCTGNATGTGGTCGGTTCACCACAATAATTTTACGAAACTGTTCTTCAAAATGCTTGGCCTTTACTATGGCACAAGTGGATGAATGCTGCAGATTTTAAAATAGGTGCTTCAAGGCTTTTTGCATCAAAGTCATCTCTTAATTCCACTATTTAGTTATTGTGATTTACCTAGAAGAAATGTGCAGGTTTAGTCAGTGTTTTGATTCTAGGAAAAAAGTTAAAACAAAAAACAATGAATCTCTGAAACTTACAAAGAATGGTAAAAGGTACAGTTTAATTGTCATTTATTATCTAAAGCTTTTGGTATGCATGATTCATTTGCAAGATAAGTGCTGAAAAAAAAAGGAGTGTAATGTATCTTTTACAAAATGCTCAGCAAAACTCACAATAATATGGTAGTGATTAGTGCAGAGCAATGCTTACAGCAGTCATATAGTGCCAGTGATTATACTTCGGATCCACTATAAAAACAAGCTGTTCCTGATGTGCTCCTCAAAAGTAGGACAAAATGTTCCCCATTAGTCTGTTGATACTTAACATCTTTCTTTACGTCACGTCTTAATTTTTCTCTCATGCCATCTGCAGAAAAACATGTGTCTCAACCTTCTAGATCCTGAGATGGCAATATTCAGAGCTGTAAGAGGAATTAGGCCATGTGAGTAGAGCATCTTGTCATGGTGGTATTATAGAGGCTTTTAAAAATATACAGATAAAGTTGCCAGCACTGATTTTTATCTTCAGTAAAAGTAATTATATATTCATATAAAAAGTCAAATATAAATTCACATATACAATTCAAATATAAATCATATACTGTGATTTTAATCTATTTTTGCTGCCAAAGTATATGAAAGTTTACACCTTTATTCTTGGCCTTAGTCATTAAGTTTTAGAGCAGTGTGAGAACAGAATGCATTTTGGGGCCAGCTCAATGTATCTTTACTTTCTCTAGAAATGAAAATATTTAATAAATAATTACACTTAAAAGCGTACTCATTGTGAAATGCATTCCTGTATGTGTATTTATCTCGCATGCCACAAAGAGGGCTCCCACTAGGTAGGAAGCATCATGGATCAATCTAACAATTTGGCGTACACTCCCTTGCCAGTGCATCATCTGCAGCAGAATGCTGATGAAATGAGCCTGGACCCAGGTGTCCTGCTGGACTGACACCATGGCACTGAGTTTCCCACTAGCCCTGGCTAACTCCATGGACTGCCTTGTACATTTTCAACTCCTTTTATAGCAGGTGAACAAACACAGGAGTGTGTTTCTGCTGCAGGGCATCACTGGAAGCTCTCCGAACTGGTTAGTGATGATTGTGGAGAGGGAGAAGAGTGGGAAGGACTTGAGTAATTCACCTAAATTCATCCGACTTTTCAGAAAGAGGAGCACTTGTGACCTTGTGACACTGTGAATGGTGGCATTTTTCTATAACATAAGTTGCTTCCTGACATGATAATGCCGCCTGTGCCCTAAAAACAAATGCCGCTTAGCTACACTAAATAACTTGGCTCAAGAAACTCATTCTACCTATGAGAAACAGGGCTGCTTTGGAAAAGACTACAGGCCTTACTGAGGCTCAAAACTGCGCTCTGTAATACACTGACAAACTTGAAGCTTCACAGTGAATTATAACTGTCATGACTGTAAGGAAGCACCTATGGACAAAGAGGCAAGGCAGCTAGAAAACTTCAAATGGGTTTGCTGAGTTGAGAGAGGGCAAAAAATAATGGGAGAAGCAACTAAGGATCTTATGACAGTCTGAGATATAGTATGATGTGAAGGTTTGTTGAAGTCAGTGAAAAGTAGTGGAGCTGAGCATTAAAGGATCATCTCACTCACCATGTGTCATATGGCAAATCCCTGAGACTTTTAGCATGTACAGTATTCTTCTCCTTTGGCTCTCCTAATTTCAAACATACTTACTTTCCCTCTACAATGTGCCCTCAGTTTTCTTTTCACAGCTAGTTTCTTCTTTTGCTTAACAGTGAATATTTGATTAGCAGCTACTCAAGTACTATCCAAATTCCACTTCAGGTAGCAATAGTCCTTTTTCCCTTTTTTTTCACATCTTTCACACTGGCTTTTTATCCCAGGAGTTTTTATCAATGCTGCATTTTTGCAACTCTCACTAGCATCACCATTTTCTTTTTTCCTATTCACTTTTACTTTCCATTCTATGTTTCATTCAGTACTGAGAAGGATGATTGGCACATGTTTTATGCCAAAAAAATAAAGGGTTCGAAACAAAAGGTTTTACAGAAGCAGATAGAAATATTTATTGTTGAAAAAAAATCTCAGTGATCTTTCATAATTAATTGAAATACCTTTAGTACTGGAAGCCCAAGTATCACAAAGTTGTGAAAGAACTTACCCTAAGGCAGATTGATGCCAATAGAAGGATCACAAGTGACTTATAGTCAATTGGTATTAGAGCTGATTGGAATCTGTGACACTTCTGTGAAAAATAAGTCTCTCTTTCTGGGATTAACTAGCCTTAATTTATATTTACAGTGTGAATATAGCTGCTGTTGCCATAAGATACGATTACCTTTCATATTTTGCAATGTACTATGTCATATACTGTACTATATTATGTAGCATTGTGTTAAAGATTTTTCTGTTTTCCATTTTACAGTTAAGAACTGAGGTACACATTGCTTCTATGGCTTGCTCAGGGTAACATGTGGAAGTCTGTTTCAGAGCAAGGACTTGAATTTCAATCTTGTGAGTCAGTGCTTTAGCACTCAAACAGTTGCTACTCTCTGACACCTCTCTAGTAATCAAAGACCAAAAAGTGAAGAAGGGAAAAATACCTATCTTCATGTTGAACAAGAAACAGAGGGAAAGAATTAACCTAAAAAAATTCCCCTTTTAAAATGTTCTTATTCTATTGAAACTAGGCCACTTGAGCACCCAGGGATTCAAGATTCATGGATTTAGGACAGCAAACACGAAGGTGCTGAACAACTCCCTGAGGATACAGGAGCCTTAGAGATCTGCTCATTGCACTGTTCAGGCATTTAATATTAGAAAGTTGCTAGTAAAGAAAAAAAAAAGAAGAAGAATGGAAATTAATTCTCCCCACCCCACCCTGAAATATGATGAAGTTAAATTTTAGGGATAAATATAAGGTTTATTCTGTATTATTCCTGCAGAAATTAGACACTTAAGACTGCTTAAATGAGGTTGTGGGCATGCTCAGAACAAATACCTAGGACATGCTGTGGCATTCACTCACAGTACAGATAAGCCTGACCAGTTCAGGTGTTTTTCTTCCTTTATGCAAATATTGTATTTTACATTTATTTTAAAGAATGTTATTTGTGCTTGCTGTACATAAAAGAGGTAAAATTACAGGTATCTGAGTGACAGCTCTCTGCAGTTCACTATGTTACTGTGTCCCTGAACAAGATGGATAATGGGTGCAGAGAGACTATTGTCAGCAGTAATATTGTCTCTTTAATTAATTTCACATCAGTACAAGTACATATGGACAAGTGGCTTCATGGACATGATTCTCACATAAGAACTGTAGAGCTATACAGGAAAAATGGTACTGTTTTAAATTCCACTGTCTTATAATGGAGTAGACATGAAAATTGGGAGCCCTAACAAATGTGTACACCAGCCTTACTTAAGAACTTAGTGCTGTTACAGAAAACAGAGTTTCAAGCTATGAGATGGTATGTTTGTGAAAGCTTTTTGTGACACACTGGTCTTTTGAAAACCATGATCTGGAAAGGTATGTGTCAGGAAGCTGAGATACAGTCATATATGAATATTACTGAGAAGACAGTGCTTTGTTGATTTTCTGATTAAAATACACACTAATCGTTTGTGGGGATTTTTTTTCTCTTTTCCCCTGTGAACTGCAGCAATGTTTGAATAGTTCTAGAATTAAACTGAATTGGTTGTTTGCTCCTTCCATTTCTTTCCTTTCACTTCTGTCACTGTCTTCTATGTAAGGTGTTTTTATCTATTTTATTGTGTTTATTGCTTTAGCAAATTTTAGCAAATATTCCTTTGTCAGGATCCTTAACAAGTTTTATTGCTACACTTCAACCTCTTCCTCCACTTAGGAGTAGAATAATGTCAGTCATCTTGCTCTCAAAATTAAATGAGGTAAATGCCATTTCTTTCCTTATTCTTCCTTTAGCAAGATGTGGTTCTCTGCTTTCACTGTGAAAAAAATACTACTTTTTGTAGAATGGCCCTCTTTTGGAAGATTTAATAAAGAATATAGTATCATGGATTTTACAGATTTGGACAGGGGACAGGATCATCTTGACTGATACAGTGATGTTTTAAGCAATGCCTTGAGTAGTTGTGCCTAAGTTCACATGCATCTGTAATTTTAAAGAGACACGCAGGATGCAAAAAATTGCTTAATGTCTGTTTCAGTGCTAGTAAATAGAATCATAGAATTGTTTAGGTTGGAAAAGACCATTAAGATCGTTGAGTCCAAGTGTTACCCTAACACTGTCAAGCCCACCACTAAACCATGTCCTCAAGAACCACATCTACGCGTCTTTTAAATAACTCCAGGGATGGAGGTACTTCCCTTGGCAGCCTGTTTATATGCTTAACAACCCTTTTGGTGAAGAAATTTTTCCTAATATCCAATCTAAACCTCTGCCGGCACAACTTGAGGCCATTTCCTCTCATCCCATCACCTGTTACTTGGGAAAAGAGATCCACCCTCACCTTGCTACAACCTCTCTCTTTGTTATAAAAATAAATAAAAGATCTAAAGCCTGTTCTTTATGTCTGAGGACAAACAGTATGTGTCTTACCTCACATCCATGCAAGTAGGCTGTCCTTCCCAAAATCAAGATGACCACTGTCCTGCAGTCTGGGAGCTCTCCTCATTCCAAGGTAATCCCTGAAGTAGGCTCTGGTGTTGCCTTTGACAGCAATAGTTGCCTTAAAACTGACAAGGACTGTGCCACTAAACATACTGAATGTGCCCTACTCCTGTTTAGTTTATGAAGCTGGATGAACTTTTCATTTTGTCTGGTTCAGTAACAGTGTGAGAAGGCACCCTGCATACTGAGAAATCAGCTACATATACATATATTATTATATTTTTCTGCCCACTACACTGAAGTATCCTACTTAGGTAGTGATTGATATCTGGGATTATAAACCCAGAGGAATGATAAACCCTAAGGATTATGAATCCCAAGGGATTAATAATGGATATTCAGAATTTGAAATCTGTGGATGCTAACACAACTGGGGGCCAGGCACAAAAGGAACACTTGGTACAGGGTAAAACAAACATGACTGATTCTAGGACACAATGAGTTTCAGAAATTGTTACGAGGAAAAGTGGTCATACCTGAAGAATTCAAGCTAATATGCTTAATGTGCACCATCTGATCATTCTGCATGTATTGACAGGTTTAATTACAATAATCACTGTTAAAAAACAGAACTTTTTTTCTTTAGCCATGTATGTGCATGCAACCTGGATGCATTAACTTGGTAGCAGGCTTCAATGAGTAAAAATAATAGCAATCAGATAGCTATCTTCTGTATATACTTTTTTTAGTTTTGAAATTGTAAAGTATTTTTCAATCTCAGACATTGAGATGTTTTCTCTAATCTAATAGTATTATTTAATGGAGTGCTATTTCTTTTTCAGAAATATACTCCATTTCTCAATTTTCCTATCTTATGTTATAAAAGACACTAGTATTAGCAACATATATTGCTGAATATTCCTGGTTACTTATGGCTGCTTCTAAAATATTAATGTCTATTAAAATCCTTATTTTAAAAAGTTACCTTTTGTGCATAAGCATACACTGCATGTTGATACAGAAGCACACCATATATCTTCCTCCTTCCTTCCCTCCTTCCTTTCTGCCTTTCTTCATTTCTTTCCTCAGATATAACTGCTTGCAGATTGCTCTCCTGTCTTGCTGTGCAGCAGGGACATCAATCATTTTGAAACTGAAGATATTTTCATGAAAATGCTCAGGTCTTTTCATATTGAAAGAAGCTCGATTTAATCAGAGATTTGAAAACTTCTTTTACCTGTTCATGGAGTCTATGAATTTGACTGCCCTTATGTCGTCGCTGTAAAATAAAATACATGTTTGTGAAAAAGACATTCCTTCAGTTTTGCTATTTTATCGATAAAGCACAACATGGCTTCAGCTACTAAGGACACATAGCCTTGAGAAGTATATTGAGGCTGGAAGGGACCTCTAGAGGTCATCTGGTCCAACGTCCCTACTCGAGTAGGGACATCTCTACCTAGGTCAGGTTGCTGGGAGCCCTATCAAGCCTGACCTTGAATGACTCCAGGGATGGGGCCTCCACCACCTCTCTGGACAGCCCATTCCAGTGATCTATCACCCTCGTGTTAAAGAACTTTTTTCTAATATCCAGCCTTAATCTATCCTTTCCTAGCTTAGAACCAGGCCTGGAATTCATTATTCTGCTCTGGTGCTGGAGCAGAGAATTTGGCTGGGGCTGGTCTCGGTGTCTGCTTGGAGCCCCCTGAAAACACTCACGACTTCATCTGAAGCTATCTGAGGGATGATACTCTCAGCCCAAAAGAAACAGAATTTGTTTATTCATTTTGTGTATTTGGTGTGCTCACTTTTCTTCTCAATGTGATTAAGTCAACTAAGGCAGGCTCAGGAGTTTTACAAGCTCTGTGATATAGTGTGAGTGTGGCTCTTAAATTTATCTAAGATCATATTTACATAAGCATGCTTGATTTTATCCAGCAAACATTTTACATTCATATCCTTGTTGACAAGATAAAGGGTCTAACTGCTTCTGTAGAGGTGACCTGATCCTCTGGCTGTACTGTAAGTCACCTAACTCAATCCTAATGTGTGGTTCCTAGAAATACCTCCATTATTGACCTCTACATATCTGTCTTCTTTTCTGACTGAACTCTTCCTAAATTGAGACACTTTTCTGAACTAGCATAAAGTCCCTCAGAAAAATAGTTATGGAACCTTTAAAGTGAAGCCAAAACAGGAACCTATGCAACTAAGTAGTGTTTTCCCCACTGCTATTGTACATTACTGCCTTCTTGTTCTGTCCCTGTTGTGTTTCCAGACTAGAAACTCCTGAGGTGAAAAAGCTGTTTTTGTTGCTGTCTGTTAAAAAAAAAAAAAAAGAAGTAGCTTATGGTGAGCAATGATAAGTAACAATATGCACTGATTTGGAAAAAAAAACCTGGTGTGATTCCAGATTTGGGCAGGATGGTATTATGTTAGATTGAAATCCTTCCAATAATTTAATTTGTGGGATAACACAAGATTTAATAAAAGTCTTATCCTTGTTGCATTGAAGCCAGTTCACACTCTCAGTGACTGCTGTGTGAACAGGATCAGCTTTTACACATGCAATAAGGTGCAACTCCTGCAGTGCTTTTCTTAAAAAAAGTATTTACCTCTCTGATAAAACCAAAATTGAATTAATTCTCCTGGTTATTTTTGAGACTATTACTGAAAGTGTATTTAAAAGCCAGTGACTACTAGTGGTTTAATATCTGAGTCATCACAGAATTTATTGTTCCATAAAGAAGCAAAGACTACATGCTGCTTTCCTTGAGTCAATGAGAACTTTGCATTGATTTTGAGGGAAGCAAGATGAAGGCCCAAGTGTGATATCTTGGATTGTACATTCTGGTTATCAATGATAAATATTGACTTATTTTATGGCAGGTAATAAAGATTATTCTCCCCATTTTACAAGTGACAAAAATCAAAGCTGAGAGGTTTAGTGCCCTGTGTTCAGACACAGGTGAAGAACGTGGAAGAGCTAAGAGGCTAAGGAAGCACTTGATGGCACTCTCCAACAGGTCCATGTTCTTCTTGTGCTGGGGGCTCCAGAGTTGGATGCAGTGCTCCAGGTGGGGTCTCATGAAAGCACATGAAATCTTTTGCTTTGAAGAGCTTTTCCAGAAGGCCTCCCAATGAAAAAGAAAATGTCTCTAGTATTAAATGATATAACTAGTAAGATGCACACCACAAGGAAGAGGATTTTGCCTAGAAGAGTTTTGTTGTCTGGAGTTTCTTCAGAAGGATAACAGGAATAAAATAATGTCTGTAGGAGACACAAGTTGCACAAGCTAAATTGATATGTTTCAGATTTCTGCTTTTCTTTCCTGAGAGTTCTAGTTTACAGTAAAAATTATCACATTAAAATAGGTGGTAAGGATTACTTATATGGAGCTAGAAAGAACACAATATGTTTGCTTCATACTCCCCATGACACATATAGCATCCCTGTTACCTAGGTGAGGAAAGCATATATATAAGGTGTAGAAATTAGAAGGAAATGGGAAATGTCTATAATTGGTCCCTAACTGTCTGCAAAAAGAGGTGTTTCAAGCAAGAAAAATGGTCTTGTTAGGCAGTGGTTTTGCATCTTCATTAATAGAGAAAAGGAGAAAAAAAAACCCAACAGAAATTACAATTGTTTTGAGAAAAAGTGGTCTGAATGTACAGTCATCAGTCATAAAAAAGTGTGATATGCATTTCATATATATATATATATATATAATGTATCCATGCATAACTATTTATAAATTCTCAGTATCACTGAGAGCTACTGGGCTGCTGAGGACTTATGTTAAAAAGATAGACTTGCATTTAAATGCTGATCTCAACTTTCCACTAGGGACCACTAAAAAGTCTTTCAGTAGAAAAGGCTGGGATCAGCAAAACATGAAATCATTATAGCTGCAGACTTTCTAGACCTGCTTTGTATTAAGCTTTTGAAAGGGACATTTGTTTAAGGATAAGACAGTTTTATCTTGCTTGAATGCTTAATCTCCTGCTATGGCAGAACCCCTGTGTTCTCACAGCAAGGTCAATGAACAAGGACCGAGGCACGTAACTCCACCCTCTCCAAACAGAAACCCAAATGTGACTCTTAAAGCATAGCTACATTGGGAGACCTTGAAGTCTTTATCTTGATTCCATCATTTACATCATAATTTATAAAAACAGACTTGTCTTAAGATGTAAAATCGATTTAACACAGGTGAGGGGGCAGTCTGGTGAGAATTTACCTAGGTGAGTACCTTAGGGAATATGCCAGTTTTTCTTTCTTCACTTCCTTTACTACAAACAAAGTGAAGGTAATACTTCCACTATCATGGAGTGAGTACAGCTTTTTCAGTTTGTCAGGGTCTTGGTGAATTCTATCATAAATTTGGTCATACAATGATGCCATTTCCCTGCACCATCTGAGTGAGGACCTGGCATGAAGTGACCTGTAGCTCCAGGGTGACCAGCTATTAAATACCTGAGTACACATCTCCAGAGGTGAAGGAACGTCTGCCTGCCCTAGATTCAGTTATCAGAAAAAAATTAAGTACTCACATTTATGGTAGATATTTTTCTATTAGCACAATCTGAAGTGTCATTGAGGAGTTATGTGGGACCCCATACCAATGTAATCCTGTAGAAATCTGGATGAAGAATTGTAGATCATCTGGGCTTTACCTTGAGTTGATTTATCCTTCAGCTGCACTCAGGCCATTGGGATGATTTGCAGACCTGGGTGGTCCCTATAGTCTGCAACCTACAGAAGACAGAGACAATGCTATGAAGAGACAGTTGGCAAAGTGATTTGCAGAGATAAAAAACATTCAGAAAAGCCATACCATGAAAGTGAATACTATTTAGAGTAACTTTTTTTTTTTTTTTCCCCCAGAATATATTTTGAGTTAAGGAAACCCTTTGTCCTGACTTTTTGTTTCACATCCCTTTCACTTGGCAAGAGATAACTCCTCATTCTTTTCTCACTTCTTTATGATTCTTGAAGAGGTAGCACATTCCAAGGCATCTTTAAAATAAATCCCTTCTGCATCTTTTTACCCTACTGTTTGCTTTAAGTTCTTTAAAACAGGGATTTTTCTCTGGGTAGCTTACCAAATTTACCCATCCAATACTGAAAATTTAAGGAAAAACCATAGCGATCACAGTGACTCCATAAGGAAACTAATTCTTGCACCACGAATAACAGATACAGTAAAGAGAGTGCTAAAAACATGGTTACATGTACCATGTACATGTAACCACTTATCCCATAATAGCCATAGACACGGTCTTCGATTTGTTCGCATACAAAGCAAGACTAGGAAATCAACATATTGTGAGAATAAGAGTTGAACTTAAGTTCAGTTGCCTGTTTAATATCTGCATGTATTAAAAATAGCAGCATAGAAATTGATTGTTTAAGCTACTCAGTGATGCATGCCATGTATCTGAGTCTATAATTTGGCATCTGGGATATAGAAACTGTTCTCACTAGAAGATTTGCTTATAATCCGATGATAAATGGTGTAAGTGTCTTTTCCTAGAAATGAAGAGTGGTCAAGGAAACAAGCTTTGAAATCCTTATTCTTTTCCCCTTTTTTACAGCAACTATGAGTCCACTAAGTATTCCTATACCTGATGAATGCTGAACAGGAACGTTGTGATAGAAAGTGCACTCCTTAGTAGTCCAAATACATAGAGGTAGATATGAATTTTAGCTATGTGTAGGTGGAATGTAACAAAACAATGTTCACATAGTTTGTGCACTAGTATATAATTAGCCAAGTACTTAATCTTTACCTTTAATTTTTGATCTTTTACATGTGATAAGTAATGTTCTGTACATAAAAATGAGCAAAAGTGCTCTCTACAATTCTTTCAGAGTATTTCCATTTATAGAGATGTCAGGGAGCCTTTTTGTTGTAATTCTGAGTAACATGAATGTCTGAGCCTCTGAACTGATTAACATCTCGTGCATGCATATCTAACACAAAAGAATCTATTTACAGCTTGACTTCACAGCAGATTGCTACGATATTAGCAAACACCTTTAAGTAGTTTGAAAAAGTGATGATTTGTTATTTCCTTTAGGCTGTGTATCTCTCACTTGTATATGGCTGCTTTTTTTTCTCTCTCTTTTAATGCTCTCCCCATCATCATCATGACCACTAAAAAAAGAAAAAACAGCCCCTTAATAGTTGGTCCCCATGCTCCCCATGTTGACGGATAATATATACAAAAATTATTTATTTAAGGTGTGGCATGGAAACCAACTACCTATCTGTCTATCTGTGGTAGCCTTTAATTATTTAAAGATGGCTGGAAGACTACCCATAGGATCTCAATTCAAATTAGAATTTCAATGTTAGTATGACAGAGTATGAATAGGGTGTGTAACCACATACATCGAAATAAATTAGTAAAGAAAACTGTTTTGAAAAGATTTAAACAGATTTCTGTTTAGCTGTCTCTGCTATACATATATTGTCAGTTTAATATGGGATCAATTCAGGTTCTGCTGTATAGGTAAAAAATTTATTAATTAGCTTACAGAAAACAATAAAAGGAAAGCTGAATGAGCATTGAGACTATTTTACAAACTCATGCCTAGGAGTGGTTATTTTGGGTCAAGGATATTGTGAAGGAGAGAGCAAGCAAGGACAAACAAGAAAGCTTGCTCATTGCTCCTGTGTTGTGCCTGTTCTAAATTTGGCTGTTTTCAGGGAATTCAATCCTAGCACGTTCAAAAGCAGTGCTGAATGAACAAAAGCATGTCTGGGAAAAAGAGACCAGATTCTTAGTTGATGTGAGTTATCATGGCTGCACTGACATCAATTAAGCTACTGGCTGCAATATACAGTGTTCTTGAAACCACACATACATATGTATATTATATATATGTATATCTTCATGCTAAGATATTTATATTAATGGAGAGGAAGAAGGAATCAGATAAATATTCTCATTTGTAATGGGCATGGAGAGGAAACTACTCAAAAACACCACAAAAATATTTTTATAGTTAAATATAACCTTAGAAATGGGAAAATAAAGACAGCTAAATGTTTCATAATAAAGTTGTAATTTAGCAGATGTTTCACAGTGAAATAGAAGGAAGACTAGTTTGAGGACTCCACTCATAACTTGTGTGAGCTGCTTCCATGTGGTCCAAAAACAATATGTTGTGAGGTTTAAGTGTACCTTAGCTAAAACCAATGCCTGTCATTGAAAAGTCCGCTTACTCTTACTGATATAAAAATGATACTAGAAAGAAAAAAAAACAGAAGAAAAATATGTATCATGAAATACATATCACTATCATCATCCTTCAGATGATCATCATATTTTCAGATGACAATGAAGTGTATTCCCTTGTGTACCATCATTATACTACTGACACAGTTGCAACTTTATGGTTGATATTGAGAATGCCCAAAAGACAAAATAACGTGATTGCAATACTGTAATGTTATAGTGCTGTGAGTATAACATGATGCGTGGCTGCAATAAATTTATACAGCAGAAGTGCTGTAATTTTCAAGTTCTAGGACCAATTCGTAGTGTAAGTAAATGGAATACATTAACATTGCAGTGGTTGGATACTTAACTTACTGGTTTATTGGTCTGCTGTACCATTTAGGAGCGTTAGTCTTGGAAACAGATTCTGTTGCATTAGATATTGTCCAAGCAGTCTTAAGGCCACACCTGAAGTACTGTATCCAGTTCTGGGCTCCTCAGAGGCATGGACATAAAGTCCAATGAAGGGCCACTAAGATGACAGGAGAACTTGAAGCCTCTCTCCTGTGAGGAAAGGCTGAGAGCTGGAGCTGTTCAGCTTGGAGAAAAGAAGGCTCAGGGGGGATCATACTAATGTGTATAAATACCGAAAGGAAGGGTGCAAAGAAGAGGGGGACAGGAAGAGAAGAGCAGGTGTTCATCTGAAATGAGGTCATGAACAAATATAATACAGGCATAGTTTTACTAAAATTGGGTCTGACTCATTTTGGAATGGTATGAAACACTTTTTCTCAAAAGGACTCATTCTCAAAAGGATTTTTCTCTGAAATGCTGGTTGGTCAGTCTGCTTTTAGAACATCATATGAAGAGATAAGGAGTTGAGAAGTGCTGTCATTAAGCCATTCGAGTTTTCATTATAAAACCTTTGATTTTCCTGTCTTCATGAGAGTAGTGAAGGTTTGCTAGCATGATAAAATGATGCTCAAGTATTTTGTCTTTTCATTTCTTTTGTATTCTGTTCTGCCACGCTTCAATCTATTGTATGCCTGCAGAGCATTACAGTGTATCAGAATATAGTTTGTATTTTATCATTGTCAAAATATAATGCAGCTGTGATTAGGGCAATAAATGTTGAAAGCACTGAAATCTAGTAAATAATACCAAATCTTTAATAAAAATCCAAATTAGGACTTTCTAGTTGTTTACAAAATGCAACCCTGTGTTCATTGTCATACACAAGCACAATGCTAAACAATTTTTAACATGAACAGACCTTAATGATCAGAGATTTAACAAAGAAGGATATATTAGGCTGCCTTTTAAAGATAATTTCTTCTCTGTGCCTGTCTGAAAAATATGGCTATTAATCAGTCAGAATTTGTGAGTACTTTAAATATTGAGCTAAATCATGGAACAGAGCAAATACACTGGTTTATTGATTAGGAGGGCTTGGGGGCTCCAACTAATCAGTTTCCTGTGTGGTCCTCTTTCTGAATTCCTATCAATTGCATCTGCTGATGGCCTTTGCCAGCCTCTCATTCTTAATCCTTATTCTCAATAAAGACCTTCAAGATGTTTAGATTAGTTTTCTTCATTTATTCTAGGCCAGTTAAGCTCAAATAGCTTTCTCATGTTGACTTGGCCTATTATTTATCTTTTGTGCTCACAGTTTTAATTTTTTAGATTTGTCTTCTTTCTCAGAAATTAGAATTAACTAATGCTTATTTAGCAGAGCAAAAGTTAATGGAGCATTTCAAAGCAAGGTATATGGACTTTTTTTTTCTCTATTTTGGCAATATCAAATGATGTGTTAAACAGATCTTTAAAAGTCTTGGTGACGTGGCTGATATCACCTTTACTGACATTACTTCTAGCTGCTCTTGTTTTATTCCTTGTTTCACAATGGAAAAAGGTCTCCTTTGAAGAACTTCAAAACTGAAACAACAGAGAAAGGAGGGAACCCATGTCTCTCCTTTATTCTGCAAATGCTAATTAAAAAAAAAAAAAAGCAAAATAGTAACTCCTTTCACATTTTGAAATATTCTACATTAAGATGATTTTTACATTTCCATTTTACAATGATTTACATTTCACCTGTAATTTTGATGCCTTTTAAAGCATGTAAATTAGCTACTAGTATGGTTATACTATATGCATGAGTATTTTCAGTTACGTTGCTGCATGTTCAGTTACTGGTAAATTACAGAGGAGATCAACCCAAGTATGATGTCTTTTACTTCTATGAGAAAATGCAGCTGTATGGTTCACACTCAGATGTGATTAATATCTGTATACAGTGCTATGGAATTTTCTTTCTGGTATGTTGGAGAAATCTGTTGAGTTTATATTAAAGTCATTCACATAAAGTTGGTGATGAGATTTCTGATGATACCCATTTATAAAATTAATTTGCCTTACAAAATACTAAGGACTGTTATTATTAAGGATGACAGTCCATTTCTACCTATTAAAATACTTAACATTTTCTATCTTAATTACAATTCTTAAACTATTGCTACCTTAGCTGATAATTAGTAAAATTCCTTATTGATTCAATTATCTGTGTGAGCCAACAAATGGCAAGTCAACAATTCATGACTTGTCTTTTAAAATACAAAAATGGAAAAAGTGGGATGACATAACATTTGACTCTACATTTGTCGTTGTGAAGATTGACTCAGAAAATGAAACTGCATTTGTCAAAAACATTCTGTCTCTCATGGAACTCACTTAGAGCATAAAAACAATTTAACTTGAACCAACGGTAAAATCCAAATCCATTGCAATAAATTATAAGGGTGGTCTGGCTTTAGAGGTGACCACTAATTTGTCCTAGTTGCCTACAGAAAAAAAATCTGAGAACTTTGAATGTAAATGGTTGTAATTCATTTGCCTCGTGATGACAACTTAATCTGAAATAATCTTGTAGTTCATATTATTTTCTTCACATACATATTTTGTACTTTGACATTTTCCTTAAATCTCTTTGGTTTTAGAAGTGGATCTTTGTGGCTTGTGGTATTTTCCTAACTATCTCAAGGAGCTTTATTATGAACTCGATGTAAAATTTCAAGCATGACTTAGCTGCTTTAATTCTTCTATTTATATTTGCCTGTGCATTTGAGTCAGTCATGTCCTCAGCCTGGATCCTCTGTGAAGTCTGTGGACTTTGGTTTCATCAGGAGATATGGCCTGTTTAGTTAGAAAAAGAATTCAGCTGTATGCCAAAAGCTTCAGTTACTGTGTAGAATTTACAATGCAGGAAATGCAGTGCTTGTTTTTTTCAGTACTTATTTTGGTTCTGTTTGAAGGCATTGGGCCAGAATCAGGAACAATATGAAAAGCTATAATTCTATTGATATTGGTGTATTCAGTCCTCTAACTCTGAGGCTAGATTGGCCCATTGCCTATGCATTTTAACTTTCAGAGGATCTGATCCCATAGCAATGGAGATAGAAAGCATTTGCCTGTCAGTCTTTTTCAATTACTTGAGAGTTGGTATGGTATATTCCTCTATAGCAGTAATTATAGTTCTCAAGGGATAGTCAAGACACAGAGCTTTCCTTTCAGACAATGCTTGTTGCCTCAGGGGGGAACAATAAACATGCAGATATTCTTAGACAGCCACTGCCACTCACAATAGCTGTTCCTAGACGTACAGGATCATAATGCTGAGGAATTGAATGGGTATTTTAAAGGATTTTTTTATATAGTTGCCAGCAGCCTCAAACTGCAAACTAGTCCAAAGACTGTATTCATTTATTAAACTTCATCTAAGCTAGTATCAATAGCTCACTGAAATGGTAAAGAGAGCTGCAAAATAAATTCACAACTATGGGTGCATTGCACAATTAATTTCAACGTTAGCCACATCTGCCTGGCATTTCTTTTTATATAAACACATATAGATTGGTAGGTCTAGATTGAAGGCGAGAGATGGAGTCTGCTAAGGGTTCCCTTCTCTGGGGTTAGAACTTGCCCACACACTGGGAAAAGCATAGGCAAAACCACATGATGCTGATGGTCCTCTGGTGCCTTTCTACATTCTCCCAGAGGATTGCCAAATTTGCTCATAATTTACTAGGAGCAAATGCTGGAACATCTTAGCACAAAGAATCATGGGCTCTGTCCTCATCAAATACAGTTGAGTGCAGAAACAACAGACTCGGTTATTAATGGAACAGCTTTGCTATAGGATGCTCACATGTGCACAAGATGGGCCTGGATGCTCAGTCCTGGATGCCATTCCATCAGCTTGCTGGCTACTGCAGATAAGACTTTGGTGCCAAATGAGTTGCCCTCTCCCTCTCCCTCTGTGTGTGACAGCATGACCTGGCTACAGGAATCAGAGATAGAAAGAGAAATGGTCTGTCATTCCTTGTCATAGGCAACTGCTGTTCAGAAAGGAGAAAAAAAGGGTTCTGAAGTGGAGGCAAAAGTGCATTCCTATTATAAATGTCATTTATTTAAATACCAGGATCACTGAGAGGGTATTTTATTCATTTTCTTGCTTTTGAAAAATTAAAGGAATATGTCTGAGAATTTCACCTCAATGATCACAGTACAGAAAACAAGGAAACATAGGTCAGCTGTTAGTTGTTCTGTTTTCCCATTACATTGTACATCAGAAAATGAAGCTTTCTGTGATTTACCATTTATGTTGTTTATTGCTTTCATCCAGTTTTGGAAAATATTGTTTTTTAAAAAATCAGTGTTAAACCCCCATAATCTTTAATTCTGTCACAATGCAAGTAAATTAGAGGAATTCATAATTAAATTGTTATGACGCCTGGTTCTGAAGGTATCTTGAATATTGTTGCTGAGCTATTCTTTCAGGCAGTATAATGATTACTGGTGCAATAGATTCTTTATGTGGTACATTTTGTTTAAGGTCTCTGTTCATTTAATAAGGGTAAGAACCTGAGGGGCTGATTACTTGCATTGTCTTAGGTGGAAATTGCTAAATAGATGACAACATTTTTCAGAGTTGTGTTTGAATAGGTTTGTACTCTTTTCACAAGAGTCTACACCTTTTCCATTCACAGACTTCCCACAGAAGCAGTGATCCTAGAAACTTTTAACTCTTTAAAAATACTTGAATGGTTCTGTTTCCAGGTTTGTCCTATGATGTTACTGTGATCAGCCAAGGCTTTTCTTCCTCTTCATGTGACTTTATCTGTTTGTCTTTGCGTTCAGAGTAGAAACAGTTTGAGGATGAATGCATGTTGGCAAAGGAAAGAGGGATTGTCTGGAGGCCCCACGTGGCATACATTTATAGAAATGGTGACAAAAAAGAGGATGGACGTGAAAAAAGGTTCAGGTATTTTTAGGGACATATCATTGCTCCACTCACTCCTTCTGTAGATATCTATGAATGAAAAGGTGGAGGATTAGATTTTGAATATTCGGTATTGCAATTCTTCCACCGTAAACTCTCAGCTGTGTGTTGTCTACTGTCCTGCTGAGGCAAATGAGGAAATGGAAGGAGAGTAAGTTAGAGGGCTGCTGTGAAAAAATAATGAGCATAGTATAGTTCTTCTTCAAACCTAGGTATGTAGTGCTGCATTAAACATCTTTGTTTGAAAGACAAGCTTTGGATCAGGTGAGGTTATTGTGGTCCACACATGAAAGGCAAGGGAGAAAATCAGGGGCTCCTAAATATAAATATCTGTCATCAAAATTCTTCTATTTTGTCTAAACCCAGAAGATAAAATGAACTCAGTTCTGTCTATCAGAAACATTGTGGATGGATTTAAGGTTAATTATTCTTAATTTGTGAATTTTTTTTAACCTCTGAGGACAGGTTTTTAGTTAATAAGAGCGTAATAACTTTGCTTCCCAAGATCACATCTCATCAGGTAAGTCACTAGAGGATAGATGTATGTGCTGTGGGAAAGAGACTGAGCTTATTACTCTGATTGTTTATGAATTGGTCAGAGTAACCAGATGAATATCTCATGCTCTTTAAATGAAGAAGACTGACAGTTGTGTTTTTTTACTTTTTTAACTGCATGTGCCTGCAAGGTTTGGGAGCCTATTGATTGTACATAGTTTAAGACCCATTTCAGAAGTTAAATTCTTAAAATCACTCCAGTTCTTTTTATCAGGGGCAGATGAGTGCTGGCTGACAATAAAATTGAGAGACAAAGACAGAATTTTCTCAGAATCACTTTATGAAGTGTTTATGAATTCCCATGGAACTAAAATACATAGAACTTGCACTAAATGGATCCTTTATTTTTGAATACCAGTTTAACATATCTAGTAAGAAAAATAAAATTAAAAAATCTCTTCAGATCAACAGAATTTTAAAAATTTGGTAGATGTTAGTTTGGATTATGAGCTTCTTCAAATGTTTTAAACAATTTTGTATATTAAAATTATATTTTGAAATTGTATTATAAGCACATATTGTTTATATAACACCAGAACTAAAAGTAGTTGGCCAGTCCCTTGGTTTTATAAGGAAGTTTGGTTTTGTTGCATTCATTTGCACCTCTCCTTCATGGATTACTGAATGTTTCAGTGATGTATAGCTATTACTTCCCCCACCTCTTTCCTCTCTAAACTGTGCTCTTGGGCCAGTTTTAGTTAGTGTGCATAAATAACTTCCTTCACTTTGGTACAAACAAAATAAACTGCTGGAGTCTTTCTCCCCTCAAGTCGATAGCTGTGTAACTGCATGCCTTCTCCTCATATTTATCTGATTGTGCATATTGCTTTACCCAGAAAATACCTGCTTTATATGCTTATCTTCTCAAAGATACTTTTGTTTTGTCTTCCTGAATCTTAAGCCATATGTATTTTTTCTTTCTCAGAAAATATCTCCCAGAGAGGACTAGTTTCTTTAAGGGTTGCCCCTTTCAAGGTGACCCACTGCAGACAGACTCAGAGACTTTAATTTGTCTTTACCTTCCTCAGGCAAAGCAGAGATCACAATTCAGTAGTCTGCTGGCAAGAAAAACAAACAGTGACAACCTCAAGCACTCCAGACTTCTCAGAGAGCATTCAGTGTATAAAAATAACTAAGTTCATATTTATTTTGTTTGCCTTTTGGTTTTAGAACATTTTGAGTCTACCTGGGTGATATTTTCAAACTCTTCCCTGCAACTAGGGACCATGTATATTTTATTCAAAAGCCACATGGCCTTCTTCCCTCAGCATACTCATGCATTCTTATGACTAAGAGCCAAAAAGCACACAAGAGTCTACAAAATATATGATAAATCCTGAAAGCTGATCCAAAGCAAATTTGAAATGTGCAACTTCCCTTGGCTTGACTATTCCTCCCCGTTATTGAGGAGGGAGAAAAAAAAGGAGGGCATATTTGCAGTCCGTTACTCAGTCTTTTGATTCTCAATTCTGTTCCAACAAAGGTGAGAGAAAGAACAATTTATGACAACAATTGTGAGTACAACGGGAAGCTTCACTTAGTTCAATCAGCCTCATATACATGTTGAGGTTTAGGTTCAATCCACCACACCTACAACAGACGCTCTCTGTTAACCCATCTTCCCACACCCAAATAGAGGAAGAGAAAGAGGATAAGGAAGAGAGACTTAGGGCCCCCGCCCCTCCCAAGTGGGAGAGGAAGGGAATGAGAGAGGCTTCCGGATTAGAAAAGAAAACTAAAACAGCTTTAATTAAGATAATAATAATAGAATGGATTATATACAAATATATACAAAACCAGTATCAAACCCAACATCCCCCTGATGGCAATTACATCACCGTCACCACTGAAGCTTGTGACTCTTGTGATCCCTCAGCTTTATACTGAATATGACATATATGGGATGGAATACCTCGTTGATCAGTTTAGGGTCACCTGTCCTGGCCGCTCCTCCCCTCAGGTGCAGCCTTTCACTTTCTGCACCCCCTGATGTGGTACACAAGTGTTAGCAGTGACCTTGGTCTCCACACCAATCCTTGGGAGTAACTCCAAACATGGAGCGTTATCACTGCTAGAAGCAGACACTGTCTGCAAAAACATGCTGTTAGCCTCAGAAAGTGCAGTTAGTTAGAAGAGACTCAGCTGAAAAGTAAAATCACTGAATAGAATTGGTTTGGTTCTGACTCAAACCAGGACAATACAAAACAGAAATTGAGCTCCCTTGGCAGATATTGTTTATTCTCATGGTATGAGTCTTTTTTTTTCTCACTTATTTGACTTCAGAAGTGAGCCTGAAATAAATAAAGTCAGTATGAGTGAGGATAGTGTTATAGAGGACCACAATATGCTTACTTTAAATAGAAGAAAATTCTAGAAAAGACAGTTTACTTCCCCATTGCAGATACAGCTGAAGTGGAGAGAGCTGTAGTAATACGACCTCTCCAGTTGCAGAATGGGGTGGGGGGCCAACACTACAGAAAAGCAAAATTTGAAATCTCTTTAGACAGCAGAGGCTATGAAGGCCAGCTTGCATAACAACATGGAAATGTACAGACATTTCAAGGTGTGTAGCCCTCTAGTGTTGTAAGATCAAATACTGTGAATAGTGGGACCCAACAGCTTTTCTGCAGCTAAGGGAGCATTCTTCTGTGTCAAACAATTTCTGCATTTCCATTATTAGCTGAAGTGTAGCAATGAAGAGACCTGATTCAAGTAAATTACTCAGAGATCAGCTGCTTGCATGTATGTTACTTACATGGAACAAGTTACAAGTTTCAGCAGCTTTTATAATCAATGCAGCAGCTCACTGAAGAAGACACACTCTGTATAGACAGATTTTGTCATTTATTCTGTTCCATAGTTGCCAGATACGGTATATCACATAAGATCTCTTTATATTATGGTGTTTTGCTATAATCCTGAATTTCATTGAAAGCAATAGAATTGTACTCTTTTACTTTCAATATGAATTTGACCCATTGATCTAATTTGGCGCATTCTATTTCATCAGCCACTTCATGTACCAACTTTCTGAGGCAAAACTTTTCCACTGAGGTGCCTGCAAGCACATTATGGAAACTTAAATCAAAAAACCCCAACAAACCCTGCACAATATAGAATTTTACATACGTAAAAACCACAAGATTAAAACAGTGAAACAGTTTAGGAGACTAACATGACACATTTTCTTTTTTGCCTCAGAAAGGAACAGGCATATTCTCAGGGCATATCCTGTGGCTCTGAGTGTGGTATTTAAGGTGTTGTATACCTTGTATTATGTGCTTTAAATAAACCAAAACTGAAAAATAAATAAAATGATATTTCTAGGTATCAAATTAGAGAATTACAATGTAATGCAGATTTACAAGTAATGAAAAATAAGTGTAATTACTTAAATACTCCCATGTTTAAAAAATTTCTTTGGAAGCTTTGGCTTTATAGAACAAATTTGAGTTTCTAATTTTGAAAGTCTTTTTTTACTTATAGTAACAAAGTGGTGTGCCCATAGCCACTGTGTTAATCTCTTATAGCACGGTAACAGGAGATCTATAGGAAGGTATATATTAAAAACTTTGATGAACTAATAGACTAAGATAGCTTTGTTTCCAATGTTTATTTGTAAATCTGTGGCTGAAAAATATTTTATACATCATATTATTGTGAGTGATAGAGATACTGAAGATGCCAGGAAGTGAAAAATAAAGCATCTTGGCTGTTTTTCTACATGGAGCTGAGAAACCAGAATCCTCTCAAGTTCCTCAGCATGTCTGTGTATATTGGTTCTGTGTGTGGGGTGCTTTATCTGTGACGATGGTAACGTAATGGCAAATATCATAAAAGCTGTACAAAAAAAAAAAAAAAAAAGAAAAATTGTTGGCAGAGTATATGCAGTCACCCAGAGCAGCAGAGGGGATTGTTGTAGGAGAAGTGACAAAGTTTCTTGTGGTATATACTGATCTGTCACTTCCCTTGGGAAATAAATACATCAATGCATTCACCGCCTTATGTGTAATAAAATGCCCTTCCAGCCAAAGAAACAAATAAATGCTCCCATCCTCCTTCCCTTTCCAGATAATAAGCAAAACTGAAGTCAAATTCACTTTTTGTCTCCTAGCAGTCCCTCAAATAAGAAGCAATGTCCTGTGATTTGATTCAGTTAAAGACAACCTTCCATTCCTTTATTCAGAAAAGTCATATCTAAGCTTATGGTAGAAGGATTTTCAGCAATGGTGGTTTTTGTGTGGGTATTGTTTATTTTGATTTTTACATGTAAAGTAATGAAAAAGCAGGCACAGCAAATCTGAAGTCAATGTGTGACCTGCGTATGTGGGTTTGTATCTCTGCACAGTGTACACAGTACATACAACAGGGTACATACAACAGACCATACAACAGGGTGCAGTCACTCACTAGCATACAGCATATTCATTGAGTACTCACTGCAGAGAGTACTCCTTGAGTGCCCAGCAAAGCTACAAATTCAGCTTTATATTCCAACATGATCCTCTTTAGTGAAGACTACTGTAGAGCTGGACTGACAGTGCACTTTTTTCGTCTAGGTCATCTGTCTCTTGGACTTTATTATTCCTGACATGGAGGAATTTAAGCAAAGATGGTTTGTGACTTTCTCAGTATTGCCACATTGAGCCTCCATCTGTTTTATTCCTGTACAAGAACACATATTAGTGCTACCCCAATGAATATACGTAACTGTGAGTTCAGTCTGGTTCTTCAGGTGTGCTTTATGGGAAGTGTCCAGCTGTGCTGGAGTGCTTTAGGTTACCTTAGTTAGATCATTTCCATATTGCTCTGTTTAAGGAAACTTTTGGTGGAATTTGGTGCGTGCAAGTTGAGTAAAACACAATTTTATTTTATTTTTTATTTTCTGGGGTGTTTTGCAGTCATTGACAGTGCACTATGTAATAAAATTTGGTCTCAAAAATTGTGTTCTTTATAAACATTTCTTATGAAGGATAAATCTAAGCTTCAAAAGCTTTTTTTTCCTTTTTTTTAAATCCTGTATGCTCTTGGTCAGAAAAGTGTAACTAGCAGCCATTTTGCTGTATGCTTAGATTAAAAAAAAAAAGAAAAAAAGCCGGAAGGGGAGAGAGCTGTTCTGTTTAGTGCCAATCATTTATTCTTCTGTTTCTGTTATATTCAGGAGATAAATTTTGCCTTTCCAGTTATGACTTGTTATTTGACAGTGTCTTAGTTCAGAGTGTCGCATCTTGAAAGCTCTACAGTCATTTTAGACCTTTGAAATCTCTTCATGAATGCTTAATTCTGCATTTATAGGAGAAGAGTCTGTGCTGGAGAGATCTGTAGTACCATTCAATCTGTTGCCACTAGCTCTCAGTGCAGATTGTGCAAGGCTGCAGAATAAATTAGTATTATTTTGAAACACCATTTGTCCACTGGAATGTCACCCTTTCACATGGAGCATACGAAATAGATCCAGATACAGACAGTGATGTATGTTCCAGTGTGGTTCTCCCAATTATCGTCATGAAGCACTTTTGCCTGCGTTGATGTTTTATGAGAACAGAGAACAGTCCTAGTTCCTGAATGTACGTGATGGATGACATTTATTTTCATTTCTTTGTTCCTCTAAAGAGGGAGTGATTGGGTAGGAATGAGGTAGCTTTATTTTCTTGTGTAGGGGGGATCCCAAAGCAGAGGGTAGGGAGCATGGGGCAGCTAAGCAGGAGCCTGAAGCACGGTCAGAGGGCAGGGAGATGGTGACAAGTGTAGGGACCAGATGTGCTGCACAAGTATGGAGGTGATGGAAGGAAAATTTTGAGGGCACTACACAGTGTGCTGCAACCCAGATCAAATCATTTAGTCTGAAACCAAGCCTAGAGAAAAGGAGTTGCTTTCACTGAAGGAAACATTCTTTACAATATTTTATTTCTCTTGTTTTGCTTAGCTGATTCTGAGTTTTCTTCCTTAAAAAATACTTGGTCCAGTGTTAGTTCAAATACAAATTTGCTTTAGTGATTAAGAACCTGTTGGAGTTTTTTGGGTACTCCTTATACTGAAAGGTAGTACCATTTCAATATAAGTAAAGGGAGTACTTCAAAGGTCTGGCTGCCTCTGGCTCTTGTCACAACAGATTGAATTTTTCAGATCCGAAATGCATATTTATGTTTTTTATAAAACCTTCCTGAATTACTTGCTCTAAAAATGGATTGTGTAATCATTGAGCTATCAAGTTTGGGCAGATGTAAATCAAGAATGGCATAGCCTCCGACATAGAATTTTTTTTAACTATTTAGTCTTTTTCCAAAAGGATTAAAAAAAACCCAAAGGAAACCTAGTTAGCATGCAAGGTGTTGCTCTTCATGCCTGGTAGAATTAGTGTCTTGAAGACCCTAATATTCTTCTGGAAACTATTAAAATAAACAGTAACAAGAAAAAAAAATTATCTTTTTTATAACTTCCAACAGCATTAAATTTTGAGCTACCCATGTGTGGCATCCTTAATATACTGAATGCCATGCTGCTTAGACAAACTAGAACCTGTAATGAAACCAATTCAATTAGACAAGACACTTAACTACTTTACCCTTAATTGTAAATTGATATGTGAACAGAACTCTGTGGAATTTTCCCACTGAGCTCTGTTGTGCTGGAATAGATAAAAAGTTACTGGTTTGTGTACACCTCTTAAAAGTGAGAGAGTTTGACACATGCTGCAGCAATTCTGGCAAACATTCTCTCTCACCCTCTTTTTTACTTTTGAATTTCCTGAGGGTCCTAATTGATAAAGTTAGCAAGAAAAGCAGTCACAGTCTATCCGCACACATAATGGACTTTCATTAGAAGGGAGGCCAACTTGTTGCCTGTTTCTGATCCTCAGTTTACTAGCCGCAATATCTGGTTTGGATCTGAAACCTTTATTTTCTTTCAAGATTTCTGTAATAATAAATTGCTTGCCAGACAACTCAATTTCCTAAATTTTGTACTGAGTTAGCCTTTCTACAATGGTATCTTCTTTGCAGGGGGTAAAAGTTAGGGGACTTTGCAGTTACAAACTTCCTCTTGGGTTCCAACCAAATACCTAGCTTCTTAGACAAGTCACCTAAAAGACATACACAAGCTAATATATTTACAGAAAATACTGGCTATAAATACCTAAATAAAATAAGAGTTAATCAGCAGAGCTCAAGTATAACCTTGAGGTTGGCTCTATAAGAATGGCTCATTTAAAACCTCTCCGTGATTAAAAAATAATAAATACTCAGTTCTTACTTTGGCATTTGTTTGAGTAGATTAAAAAGCTTTTTAGAGGTGGCAACCTTGACTAACTGTGTTTTACAGATGTGAAGAGAAGGACACAGCTCTCCTAACTTCACTGAAGAAACCAACAGCAAAGTTACAATTAGAAATTCAGGCCTCCAGGCTGCCTGTCAGGGCTGTCTATGCTAGGTCCCACTTACAGGCAATAATCTAAAATGAAAGTTGTCTCAGTGTCTGTTCCGGATGGCCTATTATTAGTGTTGTGTATTTTCAAAGGTTTGTGTCCTTTGACATTTACATATAGGCGTCATAGTTCATAATAGATGTATGATGTAACACCAGCAACACTAAACCAAATGCAAAGTGGCCATAAATGCATGGGGTTTATGGTAAAGACAGTTGGGTGGCAGACTTTGACTCTTGTTCTTGCTTTGTTAACCATTGAAAGAGGGACAAAAAACAGAATGGAAGAAGACAGAAAATTGGCAATAATCAATAAGGATAAAGAGCAATTGCCAGAAATTCTGGAGGAGTGTGAGTAGATGTCTGGGACTGTTAAGAGGAGAAGTAGTCCAAAGTTTAAGTGGTCGCAGGGAGACTGCTGCTAAACGCAACAACTAATTTTTTCTTAATAAGGCTGTGTGGCATTCCTGACTAATTTTAATGTGAACCAGAGTAAATCCCATACTCAAGTTTTTCCATACTAATTTTAACTAAATCAATGTTAAATTTAAGTTCAATTGTGACAATTTTTCTGTACAGAGCAAGAAGATTGCACATCAAGGCATTCCTGCCCCAAAACCAGGTAGTGAGGAAGTGGCCACTAGCAGATGGGACAAGAAAGTGGATTTTAATCTTGTAACCAGACTGGGGTCTGAATGTGAGTTGAACAAGTCAGATTCAGAGTATCAAGCACAACACAATGCACAGCAAATAGCTGGCAGCCTGCTGGGCCGCATCTCTCAAGAGGAAGATCAAGCACTCAGAAGTGGAAGGGAGAGATGATTTATCATTGGAGGCCTAAAACTGTATTCAATTTAGGCTCTGTTTAACCTCCGGGACCTTTGTGAAGACAAGAGACACAGGAAGTAAGGATTGAACAAAGAGAGATGGAAAGGAAGAATCAAAAGTGGTTACAGGAGAAAATGACTAGGACATGAGAGAGGTTGAATTGGAGAAAGGATGGTAAAATGAGTAAAGGGGTGCTAGAAGAGAAATGGGAAGAATTTTTCTTTTAGAAGTTTTCAACCCAGTGGTATTTAAGGACCACAATAAAGATTTCATTATTTGTACTACTTTTAGTAGTACATACTAAACCATACATACTTTTAACACCTGTGCTTGAGCCTGCCCTGATGCACAGTGTCCATGTGGTGAGCTGGGGAGTGAAGGTGGCAGCCCCCCAGCACCTTATCTTTTCCTGATGTGGGGCAGCTTGCCCCAGGATACAAGCACAGCATGGGAGGGGATTTGGCCATAAGCGGTGCAGGACTGTGAAACCATGTGGGGAGTGGGGCTCAAGATGGGCTCTGTGCTGGAGCAACAGCAAGTTGGGGCTTTCACAGTGGTAGGTTACTAGGGTGCTTCTTAGAGGTACCATTCAAAAGTGGAAAGAAAGCAGAAATGGCTGCTATGTGACTGACTCAGAGAGGCAGCTCATACCTCTGTGCTGTCATATTTTTAGCCATCTTCATTATTTTGCTGCCTTCCTCTGGATGAACTTTTTTTTTTTTTTTTAATTCTGCTTTGTGAGACAAGGCAAGAACATAGACTATTTAAGGTCATTATATTTAAAGGCTTTATTTTCATTATTGTTCTCTGTTTTAGTACTCTGAATTCTTCAGGCCTTAATAATATTGTTGGGCTTTTTGACTACTGTTGTACATAGAACAAATGGTTTTATTGAACTGTCCAAAATACTTTCCACAGCTTTTTCTCTGAATAGGTGCACTTTATTTAGAACCCATTTGTACATAGGGGCAATTCACATTATTTCATTCAGTGTATAGTGTCTCTTGTCTACACTGAATATTATCTGTTGAGTTTCTTAAATGCGTAACTTTGTTCGGCTTTTCTGAAGTTCTCCCTGGCCTTCTCTAATCTTGAGCAACCTGCGTCACTTTGAATGTGAGTTTTAAAGGTTCCATTAATACTTTAAATGGTTTTTAATTTTTTGTTTTGTTTTGGGATTGGCAAGGCAGTATCAGAGGTACACTGAGAATACCTTTGTTCAGCAGAGCTGCAGTAATTGCTTCTGTCTCTTGTAGTTTGAAGAAAGTGAAATAAAGTGAAAATACCCATTCATAACAAGAAAATGTAAAGTCAAATAGGCACAAAGTTTTTAATATTTAATTTTCCACATTATAAAGCAGACTTTTCTTCTCCACCTTCCCATAAATGCAGAAATGGATGGGATTAATTAAACATTAAACCATTATTCTTCCTAAACGAAAAGTACTTGCTGCTCGTGTTTGATATAATATATTCCCAAGGTGATCTTTCTCCCATCTGAAGTTTCCCCATCATTGGTTAAAAAAATAGTTAATAATAAAGAAATAAATATTTTGCTATCATATTGCTGTCATCTTTTTACTGGAGGAGAAAGGGGTATTATTTGGTAAACCTTCCTTTAATTAAATAATTGACTGGAGGACTGATTCCATAATGGAAATGTAGTGTGACATTCAGTGCAGGCAGTGATTTAGAAATGAGACAGTGAGTCTGTGGAAGGAAAAAGGTTTCTAGGTCCTTAGGCTCTAGGGAAGAATCATATTTATTTTCTAGATTGTTTGCCTTCTAGAAAAGGAGGAGAAGCAGAGAATGAAACCAACAGAATAGGGCCACTAGCATTTTTAGCTAATGATATGCAGTGTCAAGAAGGTGCTATTTGTATCTGTGAGATATTGCTATGGGCTGACAGAATAAGAAAACACGAAACATATGAAGTAACCTCAAGAAAGCGAAAAATATGCCATCCAGGAAGAAAATAAAACAGGGAATTTTTTTTTTTTTTAATAAAAGTAAGCCATGATTGCTTAAATTACTTAAGGATTGCATTTCATAACCATAAGCATATGAACATAACGATTGCATTGGCTGTATCCTGTATTCTTTAATTCATCTCTATTACTGGCTTAGTTACTTTTCAGAGTGCTATGATAGTGCTGAATAAAAATTATTGTTATGGACATATTTACACATGTTGATAGGAAAAAAAAATTTGCTTTATGGAGCTACAAAATTAGCGGGTGGGTGGGGTGGTGAGAGAAGGAGGTATATGTATGTAATATATATCCTGATGTGGTACTGGTATATAACGAATTGTCAGGAACTCTCTGGACTTAGGGAGATAGAAACCTTTAAGAAACAATCTGGGCATTTACCTGCTGCCTTTATTGCTCCATGGAAGCTCAGAGGACTTCAACTGATCCTTTAACTCAGACTTTACCTACCCTTTTTTGAGCAATAACTGTACAATTTGTAGTGCTCTCTGTTCATCTCCCAATGGTATATTTACTATCTTAGATCATATGTTAACAGAACAGTGAGTCCCAGAGGAAGGAAAAAGTAGACCTATCAATACTCAGATGTATGAAACCCTCTCTCAGGTGACATCCACCAGTATTTTTCTAAAATGAAACCCAAGGAAAAGTGGACAAACGATACAAACTTGCAGTGCAAATGTCAGTGGGAGAGGAAGTGAAAAGGAGATAGTGGCCCAATCACTGCTGTGACTACAAGAATTCAATCTAAGGTAGGGTCTTTTTAGCTCCCGACTGCCATAACTTTGATTAACCTTGCAGTGTTTCAGCACAGGGTCATGCTATCCTGTTGACACTTTCCCTTTGAGATGTCAGTCACATTTCAATAACTTTGCAGTGTGGGCTTGTAAGTCCTGTCTCTTCATTGACTTTGAATGAGGCAGGTTGCCTATGAATGCAGCTTGAAATGTCACTCAGATATTCTTGCATTGTGTTATCTTTGATTGACATGTCTGGAGTGGTAGAAAATTCAGGGTGTCTAACTGTCCCTGTTTTGACAGTGAGGACCTTCCGTTTTTTTATTTTTAATTCGTGAGACTCTTTTGCCCATCTGATGATAATGAGATTTAGTACTTCTTTTTTCTTTACGCTATTAACAAACACCAGAGAGTCCTATCCTGCAGATGTAGCGTCTTAGCATTTCTGTCTGGAGTTTAGGTTCTCACAGGATGAAAAGCATAAGCTCCACTAATGGAAGATAATACATTAATGATAGCAAAGAAAGAACTGGTTCAGGAAAGGGCATAAAGGAAATTCCTATTGGTTTAGCCTTGAAGATAGCTTTTAGTTTATGTCTGGCTTGTGTAATTCCTAAGGGTTAGGCCCAAAGCCATTTAAAAAAGGCCAGTGAGAAGGAAGGAAAAGCATTTCTAGTTTCTCAATGTTTATTATTAGCAGCACAGACTGTAGCTGCTTTTGTGGAAGTTTCACTATGTGGTAGAAGGCTGTGTCCCAGAACAGTGATTGTTCCAAAGCTAAGTTATTCAATAAGCTGATTTATAACATATGACTCCAGTTATAATCCAAGAGTTTCTCCATTTATTTTAAACAAAATAAATATTTCTTTGCTGTAGCCACTTGAGGTTTATAATCTTGTTTTCAGGAGTACCCTGGCTCACATAAACAGACTTACCCTGCTTCCAGTGCTAACGGAAACTGCAGGATCTGTGATGGAGGAGGGGAAAATTCTGTAATATAAAATAGTTCATATCTGTTTCATAGTGTTTCATAAATCTGGTTCCCGGGCAGTGGAGGAAAATGAATAAGAAGCTGTTCTGGTTTTTTTGAGTTACTACTATAGCTTTTTTTGCTCAGCTGAGTGGAAAGAAGTGTATAAAAAGAGCCAGTGCTGGAAACTAGATGCAAAACAATAGCAAACAAAAAACTCTTTAAAAAGCATAATCTGTTGTCAGTGAAAGGCAAAGACATCATTAGATTCAGAAGAGTGCTTGTTTTTCTAATATAAGTTGTGGAGGAAGCAGACATGCTGAGATGTGAAAAAAGAAGCAAGGTCTGTATCCTCAGCATTGCCATGCCAAACTCTTGCATATATGTCCATCTTCGAAGCTGAACCTTGGCTAGATCTGTGACCACCCATGTGGTGCACTAGGATAGTGCTGTGTCTGGGGTGGAATCTACAAAATTTACCGTGGTGAGAAGAGAGCAATTTAAGCAAGCTAATAGTAGGAAGAAGGGGGCGTCTTATGGATTATCATATACGGTTTCAGTAGCAGGAATGAAAAATACCCCATCATAGCTCATAGTCTGATAGCTATGGCACTTTACTTGGCAACAGGAGTTGGAATACTTTAAAAAAACAATTGAACTGTATCCTCTCACATGTTACGTCAGTGCTTGAACTACTGGATAATTGGGGCCAATGGTTCTTCCTGCAGACAGGTTTTATTTTTCAAGTGGTACTTACAGTGGCACTCTGTATAGACCTTGATCTACTACTGGTGCTTGAGAGTGTGTGTAAGATCAGGGCCTCAGAAAAAGAAGGCGGAAGAACATCTAGTTTATTGATCCTGATGGGGCATAAGTCTGTTCTGGGTGTGAAACTCTCAAGCTTTGTCAAAACTGTGATTCCTTCCTTTGTCTTCAGAAGCAGGACCTTAAATGTATGAAAATCTTCAGTCTATGAAGCATGGTGGGTTGATCTTGGCCAGATGCCACACTAGCGGCTCTCTCACTCCCATTCCTCAGCAGGACAGAGGGAAAATAAGATGAAAAAGCTCATGGGTCAAGGTAAAGACAGGGAGATCACTTACGAGTTACTGTCATGGGTAAAACAGACTCGACTGGGAGAAAATTAATTTGATTTATTGCCAGTTAACATAGAGTTGGATGGTGAAAAATAAAGACAAATTAAAACAACACCTTGCTCCCACCACTGTGCAGTGCAGGAAGAGGGAATGGGAGTAGGGGTCAGTCCATAACAGCTCCTCTGTGCTGCCCCTTCTTCACATTTTTTTCCCTGCTCCAACATGAGATCATTTCATGGGCTTCAGTCCTTCAGAATAACTTTGCTCTGGCACAGGGTCCTCCACAGGCTGCAGTGTGGTTATCTGCTCAGACATGGTCTCCTCCATGGTCTGCAGGGGAATCTCTGCTCCAGTGTCTGGAGCACTCGTCCCCCAACTCTCAACTTGATGTCTGCAATGCTGTTTCTCACACTTTTTCCCCTCACTCCTCACTGCCTGTGCAGCATTTTGCCCTTTTTGAAACCTGTGACATGCCACCATCTTGGCTGCTAGGTTCAGCCGTGCCCTGCAGTGGGTCCATTGGAGCCAGCTGGAACCAGCTGTGTGCATCATGGGGCAGCCCTGGTCTCTCCTCACAGAGGCTGTCCCTGCAGCCCTCCAGTATCAAAGCCTTGCTACATACACCCAATACACAAGGATACAGCACCTGATAAAGTTAGATGGGTTCACAGATACTGTAGAAACTGGATTTTCAGAACTGTTATTTTGCCTTAACTACCTATGAAAAATTGTCCAAGTTTTTTCTTGGGATCAGGAGAATCCCAGCCTGAATTTGTAAGAAATAAGGATATACTATTTTAATTAACTTGCTGTCGCGATCCGCCCACACGGGGTCACAGGTTTGCCCACAAGGGATGTGGTCCCGCCCACCAGGGCCCCAGACCACTCCCCAAATGGAATCAAGGGTGAGGCACTTCCCTCCAAATCCACAATCAATTGCAGGAACCAGATACACCCCCCTTATGAAAATATATGTGTATTTATATTAAGCAAAATTTATTCTATGAAGTACTTTTATACTTTACAATCTATGTCTTATCCAAATACCGCAATACCGTTATCACAGCCTATGGAGTCTATGCCTTAACAACCCGATAATTAAAAGATCTTTCAATGTTTAACAACTGCTAAAGAATTCACCCAGGAAAGGAATAGGAAAACCAAGAGTTTGAGGGGTAGAAATAAGGGTCTTATTAGAGATAAAGGTCCCTATCGCTATATGGGTATGTTGTGAGTGTATGTAAATGCAGCAGGTGTCTCAGAGTCGTTCCCTTCTTTGCCTGGAATCAAGCCAATCTGATCAGTCTGAATTTTATTTCCTTGTATCCCCCCCATACAAGCTTTTTGTTCCCAGCTCATGACTGTGGGGTGGGGGGGGGAATTAGAGAATTGGACTCACGGCTTGCTACACAGGTAGGAGCAGTTCATCTATATTCTCAATATATATCAGACGGTGGAAGAATCGCTGCCTATTTCCAGCTATCAGCCTGGTCTTCGGCCAACTCCCAGCGGGGAAGGGAATTGCTCTCTCTCGGTGGTGGCGCAGCCAGAAAAGAGAGAGAGGCGGGGCTTTCTTCTGCTTTTATACTGTCCATTATCTTCAGATTCTAGAAGAATCCAGACACTTCTTGGCCATTCCCGACAGTCCTAGCAGCCGCAAAGCATCTCTGGAAAAGAAAATTCACTGTCTCAACGAGACATAAATCTCCATTCACTACACTTGCCTTTAACTTACTATATGTAGGACTAATCATTTAATAATTCTACTCAAAAGTTTCTCTTCCCTTTCTCTCTATATTTTCTTTAATACTTATCACCAAAACTTTATGAATCTTAATTAATGTTTGTAGAAGCTTTGAGAACTTTGGCAGAACCAGGAAGTTCAAATTTGTCCAAAACTGGTGCTTTGATTGGAAATTCCACCTTCTTCTTCTAATACACATGCAAACAGCTGTTATGTTTTATTATGTGCCACTTAATGGTACCAAGATTAACTTTAGTATATTTTCCTTAAGGTTTCCACACATAGAGAAGACAAGTTGATGTATGAAAATGTAACAGGTACATGTAAACATTAGTCCATTGGTTGGCTTGGAATAATGATTTTTAAATGAAAAGCAGATAGATGCATTCACAAATATCTAGATGTACTTGATAGCAATTATCTTTTATAATTATTTCATTTCCCTGAGTAGTTACACATGTTTCTTAATACTCTGAGAAATACTGTTAGATGTTTTACTTGCAAGTAGTTTCTCTTGATGTTTATCCATGTATTTTTATATAACACATTGCATATAACCTTAGTGCAAAAGATGTGTATGTATGCATATGTGTATATTTGATATGTGTAGTATATGTGTGATATAATCATAGAATCATCATAGAATCATAGAATGGTTTGGGTTGGAAGGCACCTTAAAGACATAGTTGTAATCTGCCTGCCATGGGCAAGGACATCTTCCACTAGACCAGGCTGCTCCAAGCCCCATGCAGCCTGATCTTGAACACTTCCAGGGAGGGAAGCATTATTCCCTCCAGGGAGGAAAGCATAATAAAAGCATTCTTTCAGCAGTAATGTTAGAGACACCCCAATGATAGGAGCTAAGATGCTCAAGAAGAGACCTTTCTAAAATATGGTGAACCTCTATATGATACTGACTTCATTCTTCATTTGCCTGTCTTGAAATGTAGCAAAGCAATAAGAAAACAAGAAGAAAAAAAAAGTATTTCCCAGTGGACAGCCATGAGCAAAAACACAGAAAGCTGTGACATGACTTGAGACATCACAGTGGGGGCCTTTGTCTAACTGCTGAGGTCTGTGTATTATCACAATAAATGGCAGTGGAAAGTCTCTTAATTCTGTTTCTGAAAGAGGTGTTCAGAGGATCTTTTCTAATGTTGCTATCTAATTTGTGCTTTAATATTCAATGCCTACTGGACTATTTCTCCTGACCTAAATGCCTACATTTTTATGCAGTTGCTGAAGAGATTTAAGGTGTGTAAGCAGACAGGATCTCTCTATATGCGTGTTGAGGTCCATAATATCTCGTCATTGCTAAGTTAAGTTGCTCGTAAAAGGCTTAACACACTTCAGAAAGTTGGATTTGCCAGATACTCATGATGTAGGTGTAAATAAGTTGTTAAGTTAGGCTGAGTGCCAAGGATCACATCTAACTAGTGTAGTCAAACACATGGTGAATACTAAGGAGAGAAAAAAATTAAGAGAGGGACTAGATATTTATGTTAATCTTTGAGTGGGAACTTAAATTGGCATTTTTATTTATTTGTCAGAATTTTCTAGGACTCCAGCTTTTTAGAATTGCACAATTTTGTCAAGAGATTTAGCTTATTTCAGGATGAATGGAAGAAAGATATTAGAAGTCATCTGTCTCTGTATCCAGTACTGTTTGCTCTTTGCAGCTCTGAATCTAACTCATACATGCTAAGTATCTACATTCAAGCCATTCTTGTTGGGAGATAATCTTCAAGTGTAGCAGACTTGGTGTCATTAGTAAGTCTTCCCTGATATTTTGCCAGCAGGGCTCTACTAAGGCTTGCAAGGTAGTGCTGTAGCTATAGGACTGCAGGACTGTACTGCACACAAACAGGGGCAAGGTGGGATAATTTGAATAAATACTTCCTAATCACTTTGGAAATGATTTGACCACTGTCATCTCTGAGTTGATGACGCTGGAGCATTAGTCTACTTTTCCAGCTACCTCTCCTTTATCCCTCTCTTCTGAATGCAACAGTGATGTAGTAGTGAAATACTACTATTAGCTTTTCATAGTTTAATTCCACTTTACTTCACTGCATATGTCATATAACTTGTGCATGAATATCTCCCTGGGAGAGTAGGAAACACTCATCATTTCGATTCCCATCATGCAAAATGGCTTAATCCCATTCAGAATGTGTTCCCTAACCTGTTAGATGAAACAGCAACAACTATTGGTTCATAGTGCCAGATTTGTTAGGTGTGATCCAGGAGTGCTTACGGCCGAAGCTGATCTAGCAAGCCTCCTTCATGGATTTGGATGGACTAGAGATGGACTCCCTCCATGCCCAGATCAGACATATGACTGCGTAATAGAAACTTCATGGTCACTGCACATCCTCTGAGCTTCAATAGCAGACCGTATGAGTACTCTTAGCCAATGTTAATTGAAGTGTAATTAGACATGATGTGTTGATGTAGCTTAGCTCATGCGTGGTATGTCGCTTTACTGAGGTCACTTGAGAGTGTGAGTAAGACAGATAAGAAAAAACACTGATTTGAAATAGAAGGAAGGGGGTTTTAGGTTAGATGTTTAGAAAGGCTTTTCAGTGGCAAAGATGGTTAAGCAGCAGAACTGTTTTGTGATATTGCTGTCACTGCAGATCTGAAAGACATGGACATGTCAAACATAGTAAAAATTGTTTCCTTATGGGCAAAGGTGACTTCCAGCTCTAGGACTGAGAGGCCCACAAAAGAATTGGCTTGACCTAAGTCATTTAGCAGAAGTTATATGGTAAGCCTGTGGTGAAAGAGGGAACCTAACTGTGGTTTCCCAAACCTTGCCCTTCATTTGAACAGAATATTTGGGCCACAGCTTTTGTTTACAGTGTTTTAGATATTTTTTCAATTTCTCTGACAGTATTTTTATTTCTGTTCATATACACTTACTTCTTTCTGACTTCCATTTCTTACTTAGAAGTTTTCCATCCAAATTCTGAGCTGGAATAGTTTTGCTAAAATTGTGGTTGCTGGAAGAACTGTGAGGACAAGATACCTATTTTATTTGAGTTCCTTCATTTAATTTTGAGGGAAAATAAAATTACTTGCATTGGCTGTTTAAAAAAATCAGTATTTTGAGCTGCAGATATCATTTCTGCCTCACATATGCCTCTGGAGAGAATAGCTATGAGGAGTACCTTTCGCTGAAAGTCCCAGGGACAGTTCTAGCTGGAGTTTCATTGCCATGGTCACTTCTGGCTTGATGCATTTTCCCTGGGGCAAATACAGTTTTAATTTCAATAGCATTTACTTTTTATGAATTTTACTTCCTTGTATATTTTCACTTTAATTTCATTTGTACTGTCTTTTCCTACAGAAAACTTGTGTAGAAACTAGAAAATAAATTAAAAAGAACCACACTAGGAGACACACAGCTCAATAACTCATTAAGGTTTAGAGATGCTTATTACATACATTCTCAATTTTCAGTCACAACATGCAAAGTGCAAACACCATCTCTTTTTGATTGTGTACTGTTGGCAAAGTGGATTACATTTTTTCCTTGCACAGGATATATTGTCTATGGAGATCCATGAAAATAAACACAATAAAAATTCCAATGAAATGTTATTGTATAAAATAAGTTGTTGCTTTTAAAGACTCACTACTTCAGCTGCATTAATTGTACAAGCTACACAGTTTCATATTTTTTGAGGAAAAAAAATAAGAACTTGTTTGAATTATTCATGTTTTGAAAATGGCCTATATGACAGCTATTTTCATAACTCATTTTTACTGCAATTTTAGCGCACACCAAAACTCCTACTGAATTGAGAAATTAGGATAGTTATGATTTTACCTAAAGTATTTTCATGCTTTCTTTTAAAGAAATAACATCCTTAATCTCCCTTTCTCTCCAGTGCAGGGAAAACATAGGCCCTCATGTAAATGGTAGTTTCATAATACCTGGTGAGGAAACTAGTAGCAAAAAGAACAATATTAAGCCTGAGATAATTTTTCCATTTTTGGTCCTTATAAAGGGAGAGGCAGAAACTGAAAGCTGTCTCACTCTCCTGTCTTTGCTCTCACTCCTTGGACCACAAGGAAATAATTTGATAAAGGATCTTGAGCACCTTGGGTACAAAGAAGGAGTAAGAACTAAGTGGCAGGATTTTTCTCTTTGGGGACTTAAGTTGCCTGGTGCATGCAGATTAACCTGGATCTTGGTTCATGCTTCTCACAATCTGAATCCAAACACTTCAAGTTAGAAGCTGAAACCCTAATATCCTCCTTGGAAGAATGAAGCTAGATCCATATTTATTCAGCACCTTTTTAGGAACCTCTGCAATCAAAAAAGATACTTTACTTCCAGCTTACTGCTCCTCAGTTGCAGCAGCAATGTTTTTGTCCCTGAGTACACACAAATTAATAACTTCTTGATATATGCCAGGTTGTATTGCTCTTTCCTGACCAAATAAGCTAATTTAAATATGTTGCTTGTACTATACTTGAATGCTGACCCTAGTAAATTGTGGTGACATCCAGAAAATTACTCATTAGGAAGAGGTATTTAGAATAAATGAACTGTAGATTGAAGGAGCAAATGTGCTATAAATCACATATTTTAATGAATTTGTTTTAATTTACAGTCCGGTTCTGGTCCATCTTCATCTGGATATTGCTTTCTTCTTAAAAGGATTTTGAAGAAAATATACATCCACCTAGCAGGATATTATGAATATGTGCTTACCTTTGGGCTTTAAAGGAAATTAAGAAAAGACTGTTTGCCCTAATAAAAGGATTTTTTAAAGCAAAAGAAAAACACTGATTTCTAATGAAAAACTGCTAAACA
>VZZY01020312.1:131963-147522 GCA_013400335.1 Eurystomus gularis | reverse complement strand
AAAAAAAAGAAAAGAAAATCATGAGCCATATGGTAATTATGCCAAAAGATTGAATTTATTACCAAATAAAACTGTTGGCTTGTGCATTTCACAGTTTCCTCCATTCCCAACCAGTGTGTTTTTAGAGACTTTCTGTAGGGTTAGTTGCCCAGACTTCTGCAAAAACAACAGTTTGTCCTTATTGCAGGAGGTGTTAGGAAATCAAATCCAACTGGAGCACTGAAAGAAATTACAGACTGGTTTTGTCCCAGCTGCATGACACATGCCAAGAACTGATTTTTCAGTGCAAACATTTAAGGAAATGAATACAGAATTCTATGTGTTCTCCTACTGAATGAATTATCGTTATTGTGTTTTTCATACTTCAATGTGCTATTTACTATTTCAGCATAGTCATCATTTACTTTCATCTCAGTGAAAATGTTTTTACATTTAATGTTTTCTTTTAATAAGTAATCTCTTTTTTTGGGGAAAAAAAAAAAAGTAACAACCTCTCTAAGACTTGAGTTTGGTTACTAAATAATGTTTGTATCTGACAGATATTGTATCAGTGATAGCCAGATGATAGCCATAATGACTTATAGCAGCTTCAGATGTGACATGTTTCATAGTTGCTGTTGTTTTACTGAATGACATTTTTTCTAAAAAAACCTTGTGGGATTTCAGAGAGCTTGAGTCACAGGCATTACAGAAAATTCCTATGAAATTTCTTCTAATGTTCCCTGGTTGCACAGAGTCTGCTAATGAATACTCACACTCCAGTGTGACTTTGAATCTTTAAAAATATGTGTTTAATATCTGAACTTTTGTGCCATCAATTTCCTTTATAATCTACAGTTTTAATTAGGTCACATTATGTACTTTCCTTCTTTCTCCCTCTCCCACCTACTGCAGCCGTTCATCTGTGAAAGTGGACATTTGCCTTATAACCTCAGATAAGATTTATACTCTGAAGTTGTGAGGCCAAGATGTGCATTTAGCATGCATATTTAGATGACATGCATGTAACTTGCATCCAAATTGTAAAGCAACATTTTTTTTAACTTTTTTTTTTTTGTGCAGGCACCTACTGAATGTACTTTGTCGGTGTGTTCAGCAGTGCTTACTGCATTCAAATTATCTTGCCAAAAAGAGGGTGAAGGGATAAATTTGAAGACGTGAGATCTCCTCACTTCCACTTGGGCATGCAGTGTGACTCTCACAACTAAGTTGGCAAAGATCCTTGAGACATGAAAGGGAATTCTTCACCAAGGACAATGGTGTTTTTATTTGGCAGTAGGAAAAGATGCAAGGGAACACAATTAAGCTCCATACTCTTGAGCTGAATGGCTTAATTCAGCTGTGTGTGTTCATCGAAATTTCACTCCTGTTCCTGTGATTGGCATGGGGAGGAATACAGGAAAAGAAGTCCACAGAAGCTTTCTTCACAAGGACAACTTACTTATCTATAACCTGTCAAATTCACCAACAGTTAACGTCAGTCCATTAAACCCTTTCTGAACGTGCCTGTGCAGTTTGTTCATCAGATTGGTTCTGTGAATAGAACTCATCCTTGAATCTCTCCCCTCTCTCAGGCCTCTCTTAATTTGCAATCTTTGGCATTTAATGTCAAGGAAACTGTATAATGTGAATTTGTGAAAAATATTTTCAGCAAGTTCATGCTGATATAGAATTTCCCTGAGAGGCAACATTAATAATGGGTTGGCACAACACATTTGCTGGAGTGGGTTTGATGCCTTGATTGAGTTTCCGTGGTGCGTTTGTTGTTGCTTTGGGGAACGTGCGGATATTGGGTTCAACAGACCATAGAATTTTGAATTAACCTCTCTTTTTTCTCTTCATGAATATAATGGCTTTGCAATCTGTTCTTTCTTTGGCCTTTTATTTAAGGGAAGAAGAGAAGCTTTGATTTTTGAAAAAATCTGCCATTTTTGAGAGTATTGTGAAGAAAAATAAATATACATAAGGAAACATTGATTCATAAGAATCTCTTAGGCTACTTTCCCTCAGGAGTTTCCTACAGTTTCTCTGTAAAATACTCAGTTTAGTCCTAAAGTGAAAAGATGAAAACCTTTAGTACTAAGATCAGATATGGCAGCTCCATTTACACCCTTTGTGTAGGAGAAGTCTATGATGATTTTCAAGAGTCCTGTTAACCCTATCAGTGGTTTAATTTTAGCTAAATTTCTCTTGTCCTGGGAGTTGTAATTGAATAATGCAATGTTATAAGATGAAGACTGAAAAAAAAAAAATAGATGAATTTTTTTTTTTTCTATTTTTATTCCTTATTGCTGAGCTTAGAGTATGTTGTGGTTCTCTTTTCAGTCAAGGAATTTCCTTTGAGGGTCTCAAAACACCAGAGTAACAGTCCGATCTTTGCATTATGTCCGAAGCTAACAAAGTTTCTTTTGTCTGTGTGTGTGTGTTCATTTGAGAAAGCTACACGGTTGGATTGGGCAGAGGATAGCTGCTAATAGAAAATAGTAGTTAGAGGCTGTATCTATATTGCAAGGTGAAAAATGCACTCAGGGTTAACTGAAGGGGAAGTTGTTATAATATCTACTAATATGGTGATTCATAAACTGAGGTATAGGATGAGTAAGAAATTTATGTTATTTAAAGATGGCATAATTGTCAAAGTACATAACCTTCTTTGCATACTGTTTTACCCTTTAGAGTGTTATATTACAAGAAAGGTAAACATTAAATGTACTCTTTATCTTCAATATTTCCCCACATTTAAGCTCTGTTTGCTTATCAAGACACATGTTCAAGGTATTTTAATTTACTAGCTTCCTACTTTAACTCAATCTCACAGCAGTTTGTTTCACAAGCAAATGCTTATATCTAAGGTTTTAATTAAAAATTTATAAAGTAGCTTGAGATAGTATTATTATTTATGTTTTTGGGTTTATTTTTTAAACCTGATATGAACAGTTTTCCAAGTTTAGTAGTTTAACTTCACCTTAGCAGCAAGCCATTGGCATATTCCTGAATATTCTCACTACCTAAGTGCTAGCTGTTCTTACAAAGAAATAATAAAGCTGTTTCATACTTCAGTGATTTGTTTCCTGAGATCCACATTCAAAGTTGTGTGGGTTTTAGAGAGCAAGTCAACTTGGGAGAACTGAATTAACCTTTGGGACAGTCTGTCAGTATTACAGACTTGCAGTAAATAAGTTGGATGAAAGTTGTTTGGTTTACAGATTAGCTCAAATGATGGTAACCATAGCTTAGCTCTTAAGAAAATGGTATTTTAAGACTTTTAACATGCTTGCTTCTTTTTTTTTTTTTCCTGACAGAAAGGCTCAAAAGTGGTAGTTTCCCTCATTTGTTTGTAAAACACTACAGCATGCATGAAAATGGTTTTCATTGGTTATTGTATACACCAGTGGTTTTTTCAAAATTTTCTTCTTTTTACTATTCTAGCTCCATATTGGGTAACAGTGAGGCAAGCAAGAAACAGATAAATAGGTCTTTGAAGCAAGACAAGCTTAAAGTAGCGTAAGCATAGAGTGAAGCTGGAGGAGCAGGGGGCACTGTTGTTTCATTATCAACTGGCTTAACATGCCTGCTCTTTTTGTTCTTGCCTTTGCCTACCAGTTCCACAGGCAAAACTGGTTGTTGAATGGACCTGATTTTCTGAATGGTCAGCACCTGTTACTCTAAGTAGGGTACAAACAACTGAGAATCCCAGCAATCCTGTAAAAAGATAAGAAACATTGATTTAATACTGTCTTTTCCACTATTTTTATCTCTACTGGGCTCAAATATAACAGTGACAAAGGAAAATTTTAGCAAAAGTTGTCATGATGTTCCAAGCCCACACAACCGCACTTGATTTGGTAATCCAACTTCTTGCATGACAAAATGTGGGCAGTTTTGGTATCAGAAGATCACACTGCTTTTTTTACACATAAATAGAAGGCACTTAGCTTGTCACCATATGGAACAAAAGTAATTACTGAAGATGAAAGGCAAAGCAAGACAATTAGCATGCTTGTTGTTTCTCAAGAAGTAACCTTCTATATCTCAGAATGCCATAATTCAGATTTTATGATGAGGGGTTTTGAAAATGCACCAGAAGTACTGATTTGAAAGATTTATTCATTTATTGCAGTGACAAATGCAATGGAAACCTGTTCAGAGGCTTGCTTTATACTCAATTGCTTCTTGTAACTGATTCATTTATCAGGTATTTGACTAGGAGGAACTCAGTATAACATTATAGTGATGTAGATGAGTGCAGAACAAAGTATGTTGAATTTTGCAGGCTTGCCTATACAACAGAGCTGATTATCACTGGATGTTAAATATCAGGGGTTTTTTTATATAAGACTTGTTACCTGTTGAACATGATCTTTCTGTAGTAGCCTTGTGGCATGGTAATTTATAATGATAAATATAAGGACATTGCAGATGATATTCTCTACCATCTTGTGTCAGTCTGCTTCAACCCAGTTGTATGCCTGAATATGTATGTATCTATTACTTATGTGGTTATTATAGTACTGGGATTATGATGAGAAAGTGAGACCGGAGAGGATAGTTTATACACACACAAAAAAGGGTTGTTTTGTATTTGACCTGGGTGATGTAACTGTTGACTTACTAGTTGCCAACAGAGCCACAGTACATTTGTTGATTGACTTGCATAAGAAAAGCAGCAATACCAAGGGTTCTGGTTTTGTTTTCCTTTTGTATTTCAAAGACAGCAGCCTTAATTAAGATTTGTGTGATGACTTTAGCTGATTTTTTCTTCGTTTAGTCAAAGCCTTTAAATTTCTTAATAGTGCTGTTTATAGTATGCTAATCTGAGTTAATTTGCTGCAGTAGATAATACACTGATTTAGAAATGCATGTAATAGTCTAATTTTGAGTGGAAGAAGACTCTTTCTTGTTTTATTCTTCTAGGCATTTATTGTCTGCTCTGGCCTGCAATTCATGTAATAAATCATTTTTAATGCTGGCACAGGTGTCCTTTTGAGTTTAAGTATGCTTTCCGTTCATATTGTCAGCTATAATTTTTTTCTGATGTGTGGCTCATTATCACATCATTTTGTGTGTGCAAGTATTTTTATAGCATCAGCTTTTGCAGGCATTTCTAGCTTCATAGCTGAATTTCCTATACTCATTTGTGAGTTTCGTATTCAGACTGTATGTATGAGCTTTAAAATACCATATTTGAATCACTCTTGCAATTTTTCAGTGAAATTTGAATCTGTCTGAACCTGATTTATTCTCTGTCCTAAAAACAAATGGTCTGATCAAGTAATGGTTGAGAAAGTATCAATGAATTCCAGAGTTCTTTATGATTTCAGATGTAGGTAGCTACCTATGGCATTACAGTGGTGAAGGCTTGACTCTGCAGAAATGATTTATAGTAGTTTTTAAACATACAAGTAGTATTTCCGGCAGGCTGTGTGTGTAAAGGACTACAGGACTTTCTCCACAAAAAGTAATTTTTTTCCTACAATTTGGACTAAAAAACCCAAAAAAATCTGGAAAAATAATATAGTTGATCATCCACTCCCTTCCAAAGCAAGATCAACTATACCTAGGTTAGTCTTGACAGATGTTTGTTTCTTAAAGACATTGAACTGTGGGAACTCCAAAGCTTGCTTAGCAATCTGGCTTAGTGTTTCAGTATCTTTCCTTACTGTTAGAAAGGCTTTCATCATCTCACTACAATTTAATTCCACTAATTCTTTACAGTGCACAAGACATTCCTCTTTAGCGCTACATGAAAACATTGCTATCATCTTCATGTTCAGTCTTCTCTTCTTTAGCTTTAGCAGTCTCAGGTTGTTAAATCTGAGATGTTTCCTTGTCAGATTGGTCAGATTCAGGATAACTCTCCTTTGGACTTATTCCTGTTGATTCATATCTCTTTGAGCCGCCCAAAACTAGCCAGAAACAATCCATCTCAGGTTTTCCCCAAAGTGGAGCAAATCAGAAGATTTATCTTTTGCATCCTGCAGATAGTTTTCAGTTTTACATGTCCAAGACTGTGTTTCTTGCAACAGAAAGACACTTCTGATTTATTTCCAGATTGGATCTCCATATCCTTCCCCGAAAGTCCTCTACTCACCCACTTGTTCTATGTCTTGCATTTGTACAGTTTTGTTTCTGCCTTTTAGAATTTTGCTTTCTAACTGACCTTCCAACACACTGACAGGCCCAGTTATGTGTCTTCTTTAAATGCAGTAAGCGCTCTCTCCATCAGTCACAATGTTATTAAAACTTTAAACAGGCATGATAGAGGAAAAAAAAAAGTAGAAGTAAATTTTTAGCAATAGCTGAGTCATGATTACACTATATGTACAGTTATCTAATCAGTTTTACACCCACACTACATTAATACCACTTAGATGAGCTTTCCCTTTTTCTCTTTTTTTGTATGTTTGAGGATTTTCTATGAGGCAAGAGCTACATAAATGACCTTGCTTGCAACTCACATCTTCACAAGGTCTGTTACCATTTTGTGGAATGATTTAATTCTGTTGACATAATTTGTTCTTGAAGGATTGACTAATTCCTAACTAATTGATTTTGCCTGTTCCTTGCCTCCTTTTTATATTGCCAACTACTTAGAAACCATGTTGTTTATTTGTTCCAGGACTTTTCTGAGACTTAATACCTGACAGACAAATTTGTTATTCCAAAGTTCCTACTTCCTTACTTCTATAAAGATGAGTACTGCATTTTCATTTTTTCCATTTTATTGATACCTCATGTGTCCTTCACCGACAGCTTTTCTGATAGCAGCATGGTTCTGAGATGGCTTTACCAGTTCTCTAAATACCCTAGAAGGAAGTTCATCAGCACATCTGTTCTGAAAACTGATTTACTTAAGTAGTTTCTAACCTTTTCTGTCTGTATTTTTAATTTAAATCATTCCTTTCTTGTTTGAATTAATTATGCTTGTCACCTCCTCATTGTTGACCTTTCTAATTAAAACTAAGGCAAAAAGACATTAGATGCTTTGGCCTTCACAGTGTCATCTGTCAGTAACTTTTTTCCCTATAAGATAGCAAAACAACACTATCCTTTTTCCTCCTCTTAGTCAGTTTGAATAGATTCAGTTTGATTAGTAGAGGATGCAGATATTTTAATTATGTTTCATCCTCCCAGTAGGTCAGTTTAAATTTCCATGTAAGGGATGTTTTTTTTCCATTGACCTTCCTGTGTTCATGTTCATGCTAAAAGTCAAATTGCTGGTATTCCTGGAAAGTTTTATAAAAGTAAATACACATTATTTAAACAAACAAAAAAAATTGATTCAAGCCAAAAATCAGGAAAAATCGAACTCCAGAGACTTGACACTTTTGTTTACTGAGTGACACATTCAGCCCCTCATTATTCACACACAATGAAAGTGAACACTTCAGCAACTGGAAATCACTTTGGCATGATCAATCAATCAGAGGTTTTAATGGTGTGAACATTCCTGATTCTCTAATCAACTACAGAGGACCTTTTTTTATGCTGGAAGGGGTTTTAGCACATCTAGCAATTTTCAGTTGTAACTGTTGTACCATGAGAGATGAAAGTATCATGAAATATGGTATTAACATGAAAGTGTTAAAAAAAAAACAAACAAGAATAAAAATAGCATTACAATGTTATCTCTTTCAAAATTATCTTGAACTGATTCTCCTTCACTTGTTTAAATTTTGTAATTTGTTAATATCATCCATTTAGATTTACTCCTGATATTGTTTTAAATAATTAAATACTTAGCAGACATTCACCATGGAATCCAGTGACTGAACACTTGAGAATGGTTCAAAGCTGCATCAGAGAAGGTTTAGACTGGAAATTAGGAAGCAGTTCTTTACCGAGAAGGTGGTCAAACACTGGAACAGACTTCCAAGAGAGGTGGTCAATGCCCCAGGCCTGTCAATGTTTAAGATGCATTTCGACAAGGCCCTTAATAACATGCTTTAACTTTTGGTCAGCCTTGAAGTGGTCAGACGTTTGGACTAGATGACTGTTGTAGGTCCCTTCCAGCTGAATCTAATCTGATCTGTTCTAATCTGATCTATTCTACTCTATTCTATTCTATTCTATTCTATTCTATTCTATTCTATTCTATTCTATTCTATTCTATTCTATTCTATTCCATTCCATTCCATTCTTATTCCATTCTATTCTTATTCCATTCTATTCTTATTCCATTCTCTCAGCATGTGTACTGGCCACAATGAAGGCTTTCTGCAGTTGAATTCATACAGGTCTTACCAAGCAGTCCATTAATGCAAATATGTTTCTCACGTTTTCACTCAAGATCTCAGGAAAATTTTTACAACAAAATCTCACTAGCAGAATGAAGAATAAATAAAACCTTAAAATTGGATTTGGTAATATCTGTGACAAGACTTTCTATAACACTTTAGTAGCATCTGTTTGGCCTTCTAGAAACAACTGTTCTTTATGGCACAGTAACATCACTACAAGATGGCTGGACATAGTTTAAAGCAGTTAGTTAAGTGGGGACACTTAGAGAATTTTCATGAAGCAAGTCCTTCAAAGATTTCTCTACCACCTGAAGCAGAGCGAGATTTTACCATTGTACGTGCAATTTGCTGGCTGCATATGAGCTGAAGAGAATATACTACTGAATCCTTTTGTCTTCAGATGGGACAGGAGGGTTGAACACAATGATATAGACTCTTCATATTTACTATTAGTCACTGAAAGAATAGCTTCCTGACTAGAGAAGACTGAGATTTATAGTGCTGAAAATGTATTAAATCTGCACTGGGAAACTTAAAGGAAGACTCCATAGCTAGAGGAGAGATATGTATTTTGGTGTACGTATAGTAAGGAAACAACTCTGGAAGAATGTGCTGAAGAGTTAAGTTAAATCTTTCAACTTACAATATATGTTCTTCAGGATGAATATATCAAGAGGCTTTTATTGGATAAAAAGTAAAACGACACAGAGCATGTAAAATACTCTGCTATCAGGTCATAAGAGATTTCAGGATGTTTTGTTGGAACTAGACAACTTGGAAGAGAAAGTTGCCCTTTGTTATAATACAGATTGTCAATGATGCCAGATCTGCTAATGTACCATAAGCACTTACAGGCAATTTACTAAAGCTGTTATAACTAAATTTCATGCCAAAGATATCTAAATTATTTGTGAGATTTTAACAGCCTAAAATGTAGCCTTGAGATTTTCTAAGGAAGAGAAGACATAAGATTTTATTTTAAAGTAACAGTAAATTTAGTCTAAGGAGTGGGAGGGGGGATTAATTCAGCAATATCTAAATAGCATAATGTTATTGCCACCAGGGTGGGGTGCTTTTTAAAAATTTTAGTTTTATTGGTTGTATCCTCTGAACTGCTTGCTATTGCTTGGATAGGTATGTCAGGTGCTAACTTGCTGTAGGCAGCACAGCAAGTGAAACAAGTGAAATGGTGTTACACCTTTGCACACATTACGTCCATGCTGTTTGTTAGCATCATCAGACGGGTAATTCTGACGGTGGATGATACTAACTTGTCACAGCCTTGTGTATCACAAGGCTGAAATCAGTTTCTCCAAGCTAATCCTGAAAGACTTGACAATATATGCTGAAGTATATATGTTGTAGCTTCCAGCTTTCCAGTATTTCAGAAAACATATTGTGTTAATACCTCTATTGCCATTCTTTCTCCAACATTCTTTCACCATCTTCAAGATAATTTATAACCTTTCTACTAAATTTAAGAACTGAGTGGAGGCAACAGTCCCATCAGCTTTGTGATAACTGAAAACAATGTACCTTACCAAGGTCTCCAATTTAATTGTTTATCTGGGGGCAGTGTAGCATGAAAACACTTTTTGCAGATCCTCCATTCTTCTTAAACCTTGCTCCTGTCTCTATAAGGCTGCTTTTCATTACAAATAAAGCTCTTCTGCATTTATCTGTTGATTAAATTGCAGGTTTGTGCAAGTGCTAAGTAAAGTTTAGCTAATGCTGAAACCCGCCACAGATAGTGTGCATTGGGGTCAGTGTCATTCTTGCAAAAGAACTTGATGATAAAATTACTTGGCAATCAAAATAAAATCTAAGATTTTCAAGGGGTAAGTAACCATCCAGTATGCGCCATAGTATACGTGTTTTCTCTGACTCAGATACACATTAATTTTAATAACCTATTTCCTTCCATAATAATGTTTTCCTCTTTTATTGTATCTATTCAGTTTATCAACCTTAAGCTCTAGGTAGTATTATTATTATTAATAATAATTATTACAAGTTTGTATGCACAAATTTATTTAGTTACCTCAAAACCAGATAAAATTTTGAATTTTTCACTTTGAAAAAAGCAACAGATTAAGATAAGATTCAAAACAAAACATCTATTTATTTCTATGCAGTAATTTGTTCTTAATAATGCAGTGTAAAAGGCAGTTTTAATGGCCACAGTACTGCAAAGAAGATGAAATAAACCCCACCAGTTCTTTGGTCCTTTTTATTCAGGCTAAGAGGTAGCTTAGTGGTTTAGCAGGAATCTGGAAATTAGGAGGAATTCATCTATGCCACAGTATGAGGTCCACAACATTTGTTCAATATTTTTGAAAAGGACTAAATGATTGCATCTTTTTCCACATATACTCACAGGTTCTGTTCACCTAACACCCATCTATGTTACAACAGAATTCTTTAAACTTAGTGCTGTTTTCTTTGCTTCTGGAGGCTTTTGCATTTCTTTTATCTCAGTTTGATATTGTAACTTTCCAAGGTAATTCTGAGTAAGAAATAAAATAAACCAAACTGTATGTACAATTATAATAGATATCGACCATACTATGTGTGGAACTATCAGTGCATAGGTCAACATCTTAAGATTTTATTGTCATGCGCTAGGATTTAGAGAGGTAAACTTCAGCACTTTGAATACTGAAGCATTAAGACTTGCTACTCTTATTGAGAGAACTTTCCTCTTATCGATTTTATTTTACTTGGAGAAAAATTGTAATAAAAATGGATTCTAAAATAAATCTAATTTGCAGGTTTTCTCTACTGCATAAAAGCAGCAATTTTTAACTGTTAAAAAGCTGGTCTTATCCATATTGAAACAGAACACAGTGCTGTTAAATTTCAGTTAAATCTCTGGCATAACTATTTTTATGGAGGTAAAAAGACAGCTAGCTGAATTGGAAACAAGAGAACATTTCTTTCTGTGCTGATACAGAGGACTCATTAAAACTCATATCAAGCTTGCAGGCACTGCAGAAGGACAGACATTTCAGAGATCTTCAACCTCTTAGGAACTTTGGAAGTTAATGAGCCATCCCAAAGTTATTATTTTGTGTTTTATCAGGGGTTTGCTCTGGGCTTTTATTTGATTTTCAGATTGTACTGTGATCTCCTATGTGCGAGCACTGGATGACATCAGCTCTAGAAATACTGTGTTTTCCAGTAATGATGGCCTATACCAAAATCTTTTAAAACTATTTGAGTCTTTTATGATCCTCCAAGTGTCCCAACACCATTAAACATTTCAGACAAGAATCAATAGGGTTTTGTGGATTTTTTTCAGAGAACCAAGGACACTTTATCTGTAGTGAAGTCTGTAGTACTAGGATCTTCCATGTGTACTGGGACCTCCAAATATTCTGGTATCTACCCACAGCGTAAACAACACTTTGTCTACTTCAGACACCCTGGCTACCTTGCTTGTCTCAGAGGGGCCCTGTTTGAGGTGTTTTGATGTCAGTATGAAAGGCAACCAGTTAGTATGAGGAGGAGGGCATAGTTGCCTCCACTTCCTTCTTCTTGTCCTTGGCAGCCTGGAGAGGCCAGTGTGGGAACACTGCCTCAAATCTAGAGAAGCAAATGAAGGACAGGAAGAAAGGGAAGGGCACCAAAAAACTCTATTATAATATTACTGAATGATCAGAATTGAATAAATTTTGTGTCATGTGGAGTCACTCACTGATGCTACTTTCCTGTTTATTCCTGCCTCTCAGACAGTCAGAAATTCTTAGAAAAAAATTTAAAAGAGGCTTCTTTTCTACCAAATGTTATAAGGCTATCAGAACTTTGTTGTAACAAAAACGTCCAATAAAGAAGTATATCAGAAGATATTTACACATCCGACAAACATGAACTCATGTCCTTTAAGGCAAAGAGCGCCATTACAGTCACTGGTGTTACTGACTTATTCAACCTCTTCATGTAGATCCGTAAAGTACAGCAATTGCATCACCATTACAAATGGTGATTTGCCTTGCACATGTTATGCATTTGAACTAGCAGGTCTATGTCAGAGGAAACTGAAGTTCATTCCTGGATTAAACCAGGTCCTTTAGACATAGCACTTAGAAGCCAGTAGCAATCTTTCCATCTCCTTTGAGCTTTTGATCAGAAACTCAGAGTTGATTTTCTTCAGCTAGAAGCATCCTTTTGGATAATTTCAAACAAAACTCAAAACTATTCTTCACACATTCTCTCTTCTACCCTGCAAAAGTCTGTCCTTTATTCAGATGCTTGTATTCAAGTTTCTCATCTTACTGTTTTTTGATTACTTAAATAAAACAAGAAAAACAAAACAACTGTGCTTTTTCTGAAAATATATTTATATTTTGAGGTAAAACAACTACTGGAGTTCATTATCTTTTGAAACTAAATAAGATTGAGAGTCAGCTGAGTGAACATTTTTCTTGTATGTGGGAGGAGGTTAAGGAGGTGAGGAACTAAAAAGACATTTGTTTTATAGCAATCAGTCCTTCTCATGCTGACATGCAGTGTTTTTCCACTCCAGCTGACATGGTTAGACATCCTCTGACACCCTAGGGGATGTAAATCAGAGACTGAGAATTTTAGACTTTTCACTCTCTGGAGAAATGTACCCAGTCTTCTAATGATTATTTGTCTTTCCCAACTATACATTTGCTCAGATGCATGCATATGCATATATATATATATATATATATATACAAAAATATAAAAATACGTATGGCCTCTCAGATCTTCCGAAGACAAAAAAACTTAAATCTGCATGGCTTGTTATCATTTTCCTATACATTTTCCAGAGGTGTACTAGAAACAGCCTGCTGTACAGCTGCTCTGCTCCAGCTGAACAGGTTCATAGGGAATGAAGAGCTTAGAGCAATTTGTAGGCAACGAAGCAAAAAGAAAAATCCACAAAGAAGAAGCTGATGTTAGCAGCTTTTAAAGAGATTGAAAGAAAAGAGAAAGAATAGGGAGTTGAATGTAGAACAGAGAGAGAGAACATGATTTTGGAAGAAATCTGAATTACTATTTTTCAAAACCAAGAGAAGCTACAGTGCTTACCTTATAAGCCATACTTTATCCTTTCATGCTTTTCTACTGCTTACTGAACAATATCTATGCTTAGAATATGCAGACATTAAGCCAGCTCTTTGCATTCATTGCACAAATGGCTAGAAGCGTGAGACTGGCAGCCAAAGTTTTGTGCTACAGCTTTGTCACTGACACACACCTAGGCCTCCATCAGGAAAGTGTTTAGGATGTGTTAAATTTTAAGCACATGTTTAAATCCCACTACTTGCAGTAATACCTTTCTGGAATGCAACTTGCATGTTAAACTCTGCAAACCAATTTTGCAGTACCTGTTTTCCTATTTGTGAGCTGGGAATAATACCTAGTTCCCATATGTGTTTTGAAGCTTAATTCAGGGCATTTATACACCACTCTAAGCAAAACTCTTACCATGATAGAATTGTGGTTTATCACTATATTTCATTAGCATTAATAGGAATTGTTATGAGTGTGTAGTTCAGACAGAAAAACATATAAATTTTTATGGCTTTACACAGTATTGAGAATTTTAAATGGAAGCCTGTCAGTATTAATTGTCATTAAATCAATATCGCAGAGTCATATTCAGCTCCTTAGCTCACATCAAATCACACAGGGATTACTTCAAGAGACCATTTAGGGTCTTTTTTGTGTGCTTTAGTTATTTACTCTCATACAAAGTGAGTGTGAGATATTAACAGTCAAAACTATATATCGATATACAGTTTACTTTCCAGAGAGGCCTATGAAATAACGAAAGTGGATATCAGTTGAGAAAACCTATGGACAGGTATAAGAGCATCTGTAAGAATACTAGATATTTTTATTTAGATGTTTTCAAATGTACATTGTTTAGAAATACATAAATACTTCATGAAGTACAGATAACTTGATAAATCATTAAAGAACAAAAAAAAAACCTGTGAGAGAAAGAACGAAGAAAGCCACTTTAAAATGTTGTGGCTGCTGCATTTTTTAAAATGCACGTTAGTGATTTTGAATTCCCCATAAGAGTATGTTTGATATTCCTGAAGTATGTAATAGATGTGATGCAGTGTCATGGTGCAGAGGGACCCATTATTATATTTCAATGGTTCTTTTATTACCTGAGGGTGAGCACAGGCAGTACAACAAGATGTCAAGCTTACTTTTAACCTTTGGTCTTAGAAGAAGCTAAATTAAGGGTTTAAGTGTATTTTAAGTTATTATCCTCAGAATCATCTCTGTCCCTCTCTGTTTGCAATCGGCAAACATGAATGTTACCCAGTTTGCAGTGTCAGCCCCTTATATTGCATTTCACTTAGACCTGTTGTTTTCACCACAGGTCCCTTCATGGTTTTTTCTCTACTTTGTGTGACAAGCTGCAGCTTGTGTCAGATAACTTCAACATGATTCCTGCTTATGGGAAAAAAATGAAAAAAAAAAAAAAAAAAGGAAATATTTCACTTTTGAGTGATGGTAAAAAGGTGTGAGACTGGCATATTTTCTTGAAACACACAAGTCATAGATTAGACAGGGGAGTGTGGTCCTCATGCTTAGAAAGAGGAATAGACTGTCCTTAAGTACTGGAGGATAAAAAAACTAGAGAAAATAGCAGAATATTCTTCTGTTGCAGAAATATTATCGGTGTATGTTGGTACTTTCAATGTTGCTAAAGCTTGTTCTTAATTGAGCTTCAGGTATCAACTGTGTGTGGAAGTCAGACAGGGTAAACCAGGCTACATTTTGTCTGTGCTTTAGAGAAGGCACATGGACAGTGGGCCAGGAGAGCAAAGAAATTAATTTTACTAGAAATTTGTAATGGAATCAGAACTATGCATTTTCTCCCACTTCCTCACCTGCATCCCCTGCCACACATATTCTCCAGTCATCAAATAATGTGAAAAGTAATGGTGGAGGCAGATGGACCAGGGACTGCACTGGTGATAGCCTTCCCTCTCATCCCTGAGAAATTTGTGTTTCACAGTAAGGAAACAGTGAGGATGTTAAATGTCTCTTACAAAAAAAAAATGTTAAGAGAGAGTAATGTGGAGAAACGTATTGTGCAAAGCAGCCTTTTTTAGCAACTTTAAGGTTTAAGGAGGCAAAAGTCCATTATTCTAAATCAAGGAGACCTCTTCTTTGTTGGGTGAAAAAAAATGTAAGATGCCCCTATGACTTTGATGTTAGAAAGCACTGAAGGTGCTCATAGCACTAAGCAAAGTGATAATAAATATTTTACTACTGCTAACTGCTTAATTAAAATTCATGTTCTAGTGTTCAGATTCATTATT
>VZZY01020312.1:90153-122549 GCA_013400335.1 Eurystomus gularis | reverse complement strand
GGCAGCACCAGGAATAGTGTGTAGATCTCTTGAATTCTACATTAAAGCTTTGTTCACTGTTACAGCACCTATGTTCGACACATGAATTTAAATTTTTCCCAGATAAATTCTGAACAAGATTCCAAGGAATGTTCCAAGTCATCTTTAAGGGTAGTGATTCAGAACAATATGTGAATGTTTATTAAGCTAAAATGGCTTGCTTTCTTCCTGTCTCTCCTTGTATTTTTGTATCTTCTTAGTTTTCTCTTTACTACAAAAGAGAAGATCATCCAGTTAATAAAGCTATCAGCCAAAAGAGAGTTTCACCTGTCTATAAACCCTGATAAATATTTTACATATGTTTTTTAAAAAACTTCCAGTGGTGGAAAATAATGGTCTCTTTTTATATAATCTTTTCAGCCTGTCATTATCCTTACACTTGGAAAGTTTTGTTTGCTTTTGTTTTTCTTAGTGTCTAACCTACATTTCCTTTGCTTTGAGTGTCCTCTTCATAACTGTCTCTCTTCGTTCCAAATCCATTGCCTTCTCTTTTATAGCAACTGTTGAGATATTTGAAGAAACTTGACTATTGAGTGTACCAAAGAGGGGCATCTATACCTTCTTTCACCATTTGCAACCTTTCCATCACTTCCACTAGAACACTCAGGAAATATCTTAGCATGTCTCCATGCAGATGTGGTTATCTTCTTCCCTTCTAAAAACACTGTTCATTACAGTGTAGACCTCTCTAGTAAGAGAGATGAAAACACATGAATACTAGTGAATATCAACTCACAAACAAGAAAAAAAGGCAAGTTGAAAAAACCCAAAATGTTAATGTTGTAACCATTCAGCTGTTGTACTGTTGAATTTCCTTAATTTTAAAACAATGTTTCACAATTATATATTCACTGTTTGATTTGTTTTGTAAAAACCCTGGAGTGATTTCTGTGAGAGGAAATTAAATGATCTAGCTGAATGTTTCAGCTGCTTTAGGGCACTTTGATAGAAGTGGTTTTGCATTTGTTTGGATTTTTTTTCCCCATCTTTATTCTCTTCCTTTCCTTTTTTTTGGAAGGGCCAATCAAAATAACTATACTTAAAAAATGTGACACCCTAACGTTTCTATAAGCATCACATCCTGCTCTTTGTTAACCTTATATAGCAACAGTGCATTCATCAATTAGTTTACAGTCATGCTTTGGCAGTGCTGTATTTTTATAAATACATGCAAATCCTTCTGTTTAAAGGACTAGGTTTTCTTAAGTTCTCCAAATACACTAATGGTGTTGTAGCTGACAGAGCACAAAAAATCAAACAATATCAGAAGAGTTGGCCCTTAATTCCCCCAGTGCTACATAGATTTTTCCTTGTTTAAACTAACTCTTTACTTGTGCTTACTTTGGTAATGTTTATACTTGTAATTAAAGCCCCTCCCAGTTTTTCTGTAAGTTGTTGATCATGCTGCACTCATCCATCAAGGTTGGTGAGTCGTAGAGAAAAAAACCCTGACACTCCTATGGGATTTATTGATGGGGAAGAGGAAGTGGGAGCCTTTTCCCTGGGGCTTTTTAATGCTCCTTTAGTTCCAGGAATGCATAAATTTCCTTCAGTTAGACCATTTTGCTGGAGCTGACACCTAGAATTGCTCTCTATATGTACAGGCATTTTAAAGCATGGGGACATGAGCAATGGAAAACAATATGTGTCTCAAGCAAACTTGAAACCTCTAATTCCAAATAGAAAATATTCCAGCTGTATCTCAAGACAGCACAACTTTGGTAAATCTTTTCAAAATCCACTTTGAGGGAAAATTCTCTGGCATCTCTTTAAAATTTGCTCAGATGACTATGCTGAAAGGAACAGCCTGCAAGGTAATCTGCAGGGTCTGGATATACTGACTAAAAATTATTTGTGAAGTTAGAGAAAGTTGAAGTGGAGTTTGACAGACTTCCTACCTTACACACTGGTCTGAATTATATGTTATTTGTTTTATTATATAGAGCAAGAACATAAGCTTCAGAAGATAAAAGTTAGGTGGTGGTCATATATGGGATATGAACTTAAGGAATAAGTTTTTCTGAGGATATGGGGTGGGTCTTGCCTTCCCTCCCTGCCTTTGCAGCCAATTAGATATCTTTCTCAATAACATCTCTGGCTTCTAGGTTTTATGTGGCTGGTAAGGTCACCGGTATTTGTGGCTAGGCATCATCATTACGTGTAACACATACATGCAGACACTTCTCGCTCTTCCTAGCAACCATAGAAGAGTTGTCCAGTTGGTCTAAAGATAAAATAAAAATGGTATACAAGTGAAGCTACTGCTTTGTGGTTTCTTCATACTAATGCTTTGACAGTATGCCAAGGCATTGCAACTCAGGCCCAACATACAAACCAAGTCTGGAGTGCAAAAAGAAGGGGAAAAAAAATGACGATGGAACACTGAAGTGAGTTGAATGATATTCTGAGAGGTGTTAGCAGCTGAGAAAGGAAACAATGGTGTAATATTCCTCTTTCATTTTCCGTTCCTGCTTATCTTTCATGTTTGCTTGGAACCTGTTTCGATGAGTAAGACATACTCTGATAAAGGAAGTGAGAATACATGGAGTAGCACTGTGACAAAGCACAAAATACTCATTGCTCTCGCTTACCCTTACTGCACTTTCACACTGTTGACAGCGTAACTAATATGACTTACACTTAGAATCTCACCTTTGTGCTTTCTGCGGTAGTGCCATACTTGAAGAGTAACGGCCGCTGCTAAAGCACTGCAAAATATTAGGTAGTTCTCATAACTTAACTATATAGACACATCTTATTTCCCATTGTGTAGGAAGGTTATGTGACTTGTTTCAACTTAAACACAAAGTTGGTGATTATGATCTGTAATTCATATACTTTTTTGGTACTTAGTTTACTTGAAATAACATTATAACATTAACAAACATGGAAAATAACTGTGCATATTTGGCAATTGAGGCAAATTACAAGATGTGATAACTAATTTTAGAATTATTTACATAGGCAATTCACCTATCTGTATAAAAGTTTTAATTTTGTTTCTGCTAATATTGAGATTTTTTTTCCCGGTTCCTTCTTTTCATTTCCTTTGATGTGTTTTTCTCCCCTCAAAGTTCTTTCATACCTTTAGCCAGGATCTACTCCTAAGTTCTTTGCTTTCAGCAACAGACTGTCTTTTTGTAGCATATGCCAGTTCCGGTCAATGGGATTTCAACCAGAAAGTACCCATGACAACTCATTTGTCCCCCACAGAGACCACGCATAGTACCTGCTAAACGTCTGCACTTACAAAGAGTGGATCCAACACAAAGTGCCAGAACAGGCATAATGGGAATTTGTTTTGGCTTGAAATTTATGAATAAACTACTTTATGAATACTATGAGGAAGGCAGTCTCCATTTACATTGCTGCCTGCATTCTCGCTATTTAAAGAACAGAGGAGCAAGCTTCAGTCCACGATGTATGACCATTTCCCTCAATATCAGATTTAGTAGGAGTAATTCCTACTTGCACTGTGTCTTTCTTTTGAGAAGCTCACACTCTACAAACATAAATTAATTAAGCTTTATATTCCCTCTGTGAGGCATAGGTAGACTCAGGAATAAAGCGGTTTAACATTATACTAGTGTGCCAGTTGGGAAATACCAGAAAGTTTTCTTACTTTCCATGTGCCCTGGGGCAGATTCAATGCATGCCTTAAATGCAAGGACTGAAAAAGGCTATGAGGAATGTGGTATTGATAGTGCCACTAGGCTTACAGTTTGAGACAAGGTGTCCTGCTTGGAAGAGCTGGAGTGCATGTGGCAGTGAAGCAATGGCTGATTCCTTGTGAAAAGGTGTATGCTAGAACCTGCTGAGGAGCATAGCCTTTCCAGCGGTCCTTGAAGAGATTGTCTGTCACAGTGGCCTGGACGGTTCTGACTTGTTGTCTTCTCTCAACTCAAACCAAGTAAATTAGAGATACATCTTCCTTATAATGATTCCTCTAAGATCAAGGTGGTGGCTGTGTGCAGGTGTGGCTGAAAGGGTAAGAACATTTCCATTTGGCATCACCAGCTATGGCATGTGCTCTTGACTTATGTGTCAGCCATAAAAGCTCTGGCCATTCAGACTGGTACTATATATACACCCTGGTATAGGATACAGAGGAGCCACTTGAGCTTAGGAATCCTGTCTCCCAGTTTTGTTGCTATTGAAAGTTGTCTAATAAATACTCCTATTTTTTTTTTGTTTTGAAGGCCTGTTTTTTAAATGTGCAGTAACTTTTCATTTTGTCTTCCAGAGTAACAGCTCTGCAATGTATAAATTATTACCTCAGGCATTAGGACGCTGTTGCTAAGAAATTGAAAAGAGAGACTGTAAATGGGTGTGAGAAAGAAAGGGTTTCTGCATTTTAAGAGTAATGGCTAGAAGACAATTAAGGCCTGGCTTTTAAATCGTAGGACTAGACCAATGTATATTGGGACTGCAAATTGGAAATGTTGCATTATTTTTAAATGGCTTAATACCTGCTGTGGCATCCATAACAATTGTTACTTCTTTAAAGCTGCATAACTTACTGCAGCAAAAAAATGAAATTTAATCTACCTAAAGAGAATATGTCTTGACATTTACCCACCATTAAGTGTACATCCTAATCCCATGTTATCCATACACTTTGGTTTACAAACAAATGACTCAATTAATGTCTCCTTAAAGCCCTCTGGGAGGGAGAGCGGAGGACATGCACTGCTTGAGCAATGGTTGCTGAAGGCATTTTGATTACTTAAGCTTGGAATAGGCATAATATCCCAGCATGAGCGGTTCTTATGCCCTGGCAGTGCTTTCTCTTCTCCTTCTGGAACGTGTTTGCATGCTTCTGCAGTAACTCAGGCTGTTTACTAATCCTCAGGGGGAGGCTGTGGTGATGCTGCCACCCAAGGAAATACAAGCTCCTCAGTTCACTCAATATGTAGGGAAATATAGGGTGCTCTCCTTCCTTTTGTGCTTACCCAGTAACCCTGTGCAAGTATCTTTTTCCTCTTGAGTGTAAGGGAGCAGCAAAAGACTTTTTTTTTCATAAAAACTCAATAAAATCAAGTTATTTGATGGTTTTAGCCATTAAAAATCATTCAGGATTTAATTCCTGAGACTAGCATTGATCTACAGCTAGTGTTTCAGAGGCCTGGAAGCCACTGATGCCTGAGCCATAGAAATGGGTTCCAATCCTACCTTCTCTCACTTCTCCCAGGTGAAGCTGATCCTCTTGGCTTTTTTATTTTTCTGAGTCTGACAAGCAGCAGAAAGCTGTTCATTATTATTTTCAGAAGTGTCTTCACTACTGGTGGCTGGTTTGATGTTCCGGTTGGCCAGTTAAATGTTGTTAGGCTGTGTCTGTCCTCTTACTACCCCAGCTAGAAGAAGGACATCCAAAGATGTGGAACTGCTCTTAAAAGCTCTGGTATGCATCTAGCACAGAGTTATCTAGGATTAGCAGAGTCCCCTTACTCAATATGGTCAAGTTATGTCTAAATTCTGTTTGCAATTCAGGGTCTAGAAAGATTTAAGGAAGGAAAAAATTGAGTTATTCTACCATCAGAGTTTGTTTGCCCATCCAACATTACCATAAAAGCAATTGGACTTGTCAATTCACTTTGTAGGGGTTCTGTTACTGATATGTACCAGGTTGTCTTAAATGGACACCACTGGTCTAAATCAGGGTATGTCAGATTTTAACATTATTACTTCTGTCACACAATCACTGCCAAACTCCTTGAACAGCACAACAGGAATATTTCTAGAACCTTTTGCAAATTTTAGTTGTGGTTTTATTAAAACTGTTTTTTCACATTTCCAGAGTTTCTTGAGCAAGGGATTCCTTGTAATACCCACCAGATTGCTTTTTAGTTTATGCAAATTTGCTGACATAGATTGTTCCTAACTGCAAAGTTAAAAATATGAATGTTTTCGACTTTGATTTTCTCAAGTTACTTCAGAGTATTGCTGCAGTCTAGGCATCTCTTCTCACTTTTGTTTCCTAGGTGAGGAAGGTCGTAGTGTTAGGAGGAGATGCTTGCAATTGTCAGAAAGTAAATTTAGTGTTGTAGTTGTGCCATGCTGTGATGGACTAAAGCGGTACAAAATGAAAGGGACAAACCAGAAAAACAAGAGGTTAAGATGTCAAATTCCCCATTTGATTTTGAATGAGAAGCAGAAGTATGCTTTGCTTTATAATCATGATTCAGTTCCACTACCCTAGTCCCCACCCCAAAGTTGACTGTATTCATTCTATTGAAATATGGAAAACTGAAAATTCATTTGGGTATTGTAAAAGGGAATAAAAAGAGATGAAGGATTAATATTAGAATGTCAATGTATACATGTAATCCAGGCTTGAACCTGAGGGCAGTCCTTTCAAGAAGCTGAATGACATCTGTATGTAATTTAATAAATGACTGTTGTAACACAAGTGGAGAAGCTCTCAAACCCATTGTTTTTGTGTTGATTGCTCAGTTCAATTACTGTAAACAAATAATGTGATGTTGTAACAGTCACTGAAATAAATCAAGCCTAAAAGGGTTGCAAAAAGGTTGAAAATATCAAAGCCACATTTGTCCATAATTTGATGATTTGATGCCAGACTCACCAAAAAATAAAAGGCCATCTTTCTATGAGCATATCAGTAGCAAGGTTACCAATTTCAAGAGCTTAATGACAACTTTTAGCTGGTAGTTAAAATAGAGTTTTTTTTCCAGCATAAATGTTCACAAGTTATTGTACACACAGAAACACTTAGCAACAGGTAGAGGTTAAATACATTAACTGGTAGGCTTTTATTTCTATTTACAGGCACTCCTATAAAGAGCTGGATTTACAAAGAAAAGATAGATGAACTGAACTGTAATTTAAAATTAAGCAATTTTTTTTTTTCCATTTAAAATAACCAGATTATTCATTAGATAATAAACCAAGTTCTTCTGGAAAGTCCAATTCCAAGACTTAACACAGTGCTCTAAAATATATTTTTTTTTAATTCTGCTTTTCCCACAGACTACAGCTGCTTTCTTGTATTAAAAAGGTTTTGTTTGCTCAGTAGATCTAGATCTCCATGTGCCTGATTTTCATGCCCTTTCACCCTAGATTTTTCCTAAACCTCTTGCATAATTTGATTACTTCATATCCCCAGCTTTTTCAGCAGCAGCAGCCTTCCCTCCTTCCCACAAGCTAGCCCAGAGCAATGCGTTAAGGCTGAGAGGACAGGATGCAGCTGCCTCTAAAAGCCTGTCAATGATGCTTCTTTTTAAGCCACTGAGAACTGCTAGCACAGCTGCACAGTGAGGTGGATTTACACTTTATACTTTTGTTTTTTTCCTATATGAGAAATTTCTCAAAAGCTGTATAGAATAATGAGTTAACTGCTGATGCATGAAGGCAAATGAAGACACTGCCTTATGCTTAATGGCATCCTATGGAGAGCCCTGCATTTTAGAGCCAGTTTGTCTGGGGAGACATTGTCTAGGTCAGATGCTGAGGTTATTCTTTACAGGGAATTTGAGGAGATTCTTAGCTTTGGATGTGACAGTCTTAGAGGAGGAACAAATCTGACTTAGCGTTAAATCTACAGCTTGTATCTTATTTCCTTTGAGCACATAATTGCTTCAATCTTGATGTCTCACACAGTACCAGTAGACTGCAGCAAAGCAGTTAATTTGGGGCTCTAATTTATGAGTTATGATGCATTTTCACATCAGTGCAGATTTTTTTTTTTTACAGAGCAGTAGCTGGTGTCCTTAGTGACCAGTGTTCCCCCCATTCCCAGCACTCCTCTTTTCCCTGCAGGCTCCATTAGTTACTATCTTCATCCAGTCTGAGAAAAGAAAAGGCAAGGGAGCAAGCCTGGCAAGGCTAAAAGCTGATGTTTCTTTGCCTTCTTGCTTCCACTTTGCCTTTTTCTGTTTCTTAAAGTTGTAGCTGTCATCCACATGGCAGCTGTGCCTGGCTGGAGGAGGACAGCGAGGAAAGAGGAAGACCCAGGCAGTAACACCAGAGAGAGTGGATGCTGCTGGATGTTTGTTGCTGTAGTTAAAAATGCCATGTTATAAACATATCTTAACACTGCAAATGAAAACAAGTCATTGTGGCCTTTCTGTAATTTCCAGCTAGGCTGGTTACAAAAGAATTAAACATACATTTGATGGGATAAAGAACATCCATTCAAATGACAGTCAGGAAGAGTGTGGGTATGGTTCGGTAATGACTGACCTAATGACTCAAACATAACCTAACACAGATATATGGGAAGAGGCTTGAATTGCCCCGCCTGCATTCCTTCAAAGCTGAAACCAGATCTTCAAAACTGAATTCTCATCTTGAAAAAAAACCAAAAAATCATGGGCATGTCAATGAGTTTGGTAAGGAATTGCAAGCCAAGGGCTGTATTAAATTATCTTAATTCCACAGTATTATTACTCTAAGAGAATCTATTTGGATTCCTGTTTACAAATTTGTGTTTAATATAGGTGTGTTTTCCATATGCATCATGTTAAATTTTTCATTATTTGTGTTCTTGCATTACTGCTTGTGACATAAAAAGTCACTGCCTTTAAATGGGATAACTATTTCATTAAAAAAAACTCCTACTGCAGAGATCAAACCCTTTGCCTTGTAAAAAGGCTGGATAAAACATTCACAGAATGATTAAAAGGTCTTTGAAAATGTAATTCTAATAATAAAAAACAAATTAACTACCAGTTAACATGATTATGTGCATTAAAAAGTGAGTATAAAGTGTGAAACCAGAAACTTCATATGATGTAAGTTCATAAAAAGGAGACATCAAAGAAACCCACAACTATAAAATGTTAACAAAATATTTGGAAAATGAACTTAAGGTTCTACTGTAGGTGATTAGAATTCATTTGAAATGTTTTTAAAAGAGATATTCTGACTCAATTTTAATGAAAACACTTGCTTTGGTGGCTTTAATAAATTGAGATTTGTTGGTAAGAAAACATGAAATGTCAGATGCTCAGACATGATAGAAAATACCACCTTTCAAACGCCCAGTGGAATTGGAGAGTAGCTACTAATCTGTTACATTGCCAGTGCTGGGAACTGATTGCTGTATTTCCAAATGTCATCAGAGTAGTTTGAGTCATGCCATACACAAGTGAATTTCTGAACATTTTTATGAGCTTTTCCAAACAACTGGGTTCCTCTGGCTTTGGCAATTCTCTAAGCCATAGTTTAAATACCTCACAAACTCATTGAGCATTTCAGGCTAAAGGACTTTAATCACTTAAATCACAGATTATGTGAGCTTGTTCAGCACTTAGATGGGAATGAAATCCTGAAAACTCTTGATAGCTGCCATTGAAGTCCTAGTTTGCCAAAATATCTGCTGATAAAACCTCCAACACTGATGCATCAATATATGCATACAGCTGTTCATGTACTGAAGCTTCTGGCTTGCTAAAAGCCCTGCCTTTTGCTCATGGTATTTTCAAAGCAAACATTCTTCCTTCTGGGCCTCGTTCCTGTCAGCTTGCTCGGGAAGAAGACAGACTAAGGCTCTACTCATCTGCCCAGAGAGCCTGTCACTACAGCCCCTGCCCAGGATAAAGAATGCATGCTTGTATGGAGTGGGAGAAATAGTGTTAAGGACATGACTCCTACTCCTTTTGGAGCACTTGACTCCAGAAGGGGAAGGGAGTTTAATAGGAGGCACTACAGCCTCAAGTTAGGAGACATACTATTTGAGAGGTCAGATTTACGCATCCCCTTCCCTTTTCCTTCCGATTACTTTCTGCATCTCCTTGTTCAGGCTGCTGGCTTTTGCAAAGCTATTCTCAAACACTTAAAGTACAAGGAGAACCTGACAGCATAACACAGATCTACCCAATGCTGCAACTGGATGTCAGACAGATACAGCACCACTGAGGATTGCAAAGGTTTAGTCCATCTTTCTTTTATCCTGAGCTAATTAGCACTATGATTAGAAGAGTGGCTGCAGGCCATGACTTGCAGTGCTTTTACCAGTGGTGGAGTCAGACCAGTGTAACAACAGAAAGCATATCCTTTACCAGTAAGCCTCCTGTGAAAAAGGCAGATTCTACTGGCATGTGATAAAAAAACCAATGTCTCTTTTCATGGATCAGCACTGCGTGTTGTTCTGGCAGTGCTAGATCAGTTAGTGAACCTGCTGAGAAAGCACTGAATGGGATTTGTTAGGGCATCTGCCTTATACAACTACCCAGGTATAAGGGAAATGGTTAAACCTTTCAAGTTTGGTACAAAGGATTCCCAGAAGCAGACAGCACTAGAAAAAGTGCTTGAGTTTAATGTACAGCAGTATTAATTTTGGATTGCTCTTTTTATTAATAAATTAGGTGTTCAATAAGATGAAGGTTTTTCTTTCAAGAAGTTGGTGTATACTTTTGTTTGGAATAGATCAGAAATGTGGTTTCACAGAGGAAATGTAATCTCATTTTGAATATTTCCAGAATGCTAATTTTGTGCTTATACATTGGCAGAAAAACAGAATGGCATTAATTAGTCTGAATTATTTTCTAACAGAAACATGTTCTTTTCCTTTTACTTGGACTACATTAGTTAAAAACGACATTCAGACCCATTCTTTGGCCCTTAGATAATGTAAAACAGTTTGCATGCATAGGGCTAAATTCTCCCCTGTTCTTTAACCCTCCTTTGAAAGAGGCTGGCCTGCTTTGTAAAGCCAGGTGAAAATTGCTACTGGTTCCTCCTATTTCACATGCAATACTTAGGCACTACCTAGGAGATGCTATTTGGCATGATTAAAGAAAGGAATATTGCTAATTGCATGCCAGTGCTTAACCCCATGTGTTTTATATTATAACTGTAGAGAGAGACTGTGATATATGCCATATGAGCAGCACACAGGGCTAATACTGAAGGAATAGCTAAGTACTTGTGCTGAACACAACTTTTTCACTGGTTTAGACAAAATATAGCATTATACCATACTTTTAACTAAAAGGACTCTCAAAGCATTGAGATGGGTTATGCAGGAGGCTGTGAAATACCTATTTCTGCAAGCTTTTAAATATTGGTTAGGTTAGCCAGATATCTACTAAGTGTACTTAATCATGCCTCATATTAGGGAGACAGACAAGCTGAAGTCCTGAGCTTCCATCAGTGGTAGCTTTCTATAACGCGGTGATGTTACGATGGCTTCTTTGCTAGCAGTTAAGGTATCTGTGGAAAAATATTTTGCAAGTTTCTTGTACTGAGTAGACAGTTCCTAGGTTTTTTATGCTCACTGGCATGGACATCCAAAATAGTGATTTTTTTTTTTTTTTTTAATCTCAGAAATACTGATATTACAAGAGATTCTTTTGGGTATTTTGATACTGAAAATTGCTCTATACCAAGAAACTGATCTATAGTCATGGATGAAGATTAATTTTTACATAGCAAGAAAGAAATTTAGAAATACACATGCACAATTTTCTTTGATGACTTAAGACTGCCCAAAGGAATATTTCCTATTCATATAAAATCCTTAAAAAGATAAAATGGCCTTTGGATTTTTTACAAGAAAAAGCCATATAAACATTTACTTTCATACATATTCATTATAACTGCTTCTGATCCATAAATTGAGATCTCTTAATGTTAATCTCTTATCCCCTCTTCCTGGTTCCTCCCCTCCACACACACATAGACTTTTACATACCATTGTCTCAGGATACAAAATACTAGGAATAAAAACAGTGTTGCTCTCCTCTGGAAAATTGTCAATATTTTGGGATGCAATTAATATGAAATAAATTACATTTTTTGGTTAACCATCATGATTTATTGTGTTGGTTTAGTAAAGCTGTGGCAGCAGCTGCGGGGTAGCTTCGTGGCCGTGCTGCAGCTCCCCGCCCCCTCCCCTCTGCCACGGGCCGCAGACAGAGAAAGAAAAAAAAAAGGTTTTAAAGTGCCTTTTTGAGTTGAGATAAGGAAGGTTTAATATAAAAAAAACACCACGTAATAAGCACTTGCAGTTAACAAAAACAACAGTAACAGTGATAAAGGAGCAATTAAAAAAAAAAAAAAACCGGACAAAGGGACAGACCAGAGCCCAGACACCTGCACGCGAAACAGCCAAACCTGAACTGCCTCCCTCAGGAACCGGAACTAGCCCCAGGGCAGGACATCAGCATGGTATAGAATAGCTCCACCAAATTAACCCTGTCCTGTCTGAACCAGGACATATATGTTTTCTTGTTTTACGGAAAGATTTCTTGAAAACTCAGTTATAGATAGGTTCAATGAAAAAAAATGGGTCCTTGGAATCCTACCCATTAATTCTTATTAACAGAATCAGCATTAAAAAGGAAGTTTTATATTTGTGTTAAACATGTAATACTTTCTATTGAAGTATTTCTTCTGTGAGCATAAAAATTTAGAAGCTTCTCAGATGGTGTTCAGTGCATTTTTTCTGGGCAGATGTGCTTGTAAAATTACCAAACCATTCAAAGTTATAAACATAGTTCAAATAAAGCTTGTTAGCTGTGTAAAGGAGACTGATCCCTTCCTCTCCACGCTTCCTAGAACACAGACATTATTACTGCAGTTTAATGGATGCCACCGTTGTTTGTGGATTATGATTACGGGTTCTCCCTGCTTTTTTTGTTCTTTCATATGTTTATTTATAGGGGAGTTATGAGACTGTGATTGAAGTTGGAAAAGACGGTCCCCTTGGGCTTGAAAAGTGACTGACCCCAATCAGCAGGGCTTGTTGTCAGTGATGCTGGAATCTTTTCATGAGTGAGTGGAAAGTAGTTTCCTGTCAAGTTTAGTTAGGATTGGTTTTTTTCTTTTTTATTTTCTTTTTCTCCAGCATAGACAATCTTTGTTTTTATGTACACTGTGATTCCTGTGCTGCCTTAAAGATACAAAGAAGAAAGTGTCTGTTTGAAATACAGAGGCTATTACAGCTAAATTTTGGTTCAATGGAGTTGTCACGTAAAGGCTTTCTATGCATCAAGAGATAGATTTCTCCAACAGTGAGTCCTGTCAGGGACCCTTAAAAAAGAGAGACATATGATTGAGTTTCCCATCACAGTCCGGTCTCCTTTATCTTCTGCCTCTGCAGTTTGAAACTAACCTTGATTATGTCTTTGCACAATATGTTGTACAGGTGATATGTAAGGCTACACAGGTAGAGAGTAGAGAAGTGTCTGATGATGCTGTGGCTGGATGAAGGAGTAAAGAACCTGCCTTTGAAGAAGGACATTTTCTTCATTCTCCAGTGAAGTATCTGAAGGGAAGAAAACAAAAAACTCCACAACAAAACCCTCTTCAGTTTTGCACACTGGACAACTAATAAGTGTGACTTCAGGGTTGTAGTTTTCTTTTTTTTCTTTTCTTTTTTTTTTTTTAATTTGTTGAATAAGTTTACAAAAAATGTACTTTGATTGAGGGGATTGGATCCATGTTTGACAAGACATTATTATCCCTTTCTGAGAATGACTTCTAATTTCTTTTCAACATTCCTTCTGTAAAGAATCCATTTTCCTTTGCAATATTTTTCTCGGTATGATGGTCTGGCATTGACCCTTTACATTTGGCAGAACTGAGCAGATACAGTTCTCAAGTAGCCATTTTCTTTCTGGATGTTGCTGGCTTTTGTTCCTTTTATTGTTCCAGTGGTGAATGACTTTAACTCCTGTCATTTTCCCCCTCTAAGCTCTGCTTTNAAAAAAAAAAAAAAAAAAAAAAAAATAAAAGAGAGAAGGAAATTACTGAAGGAGAATGACATTTTTCACACTTTCTTTTGATGGTCAGAAAATTTATTAAAGTGCTGTTCTTGACAGGATGGTTTCAACTGCAATTCAAGCCTGGCCTCAGATCTGTGCCAGAGCCTGGATCTGATCAGGACAGAAGAGGTTTTGCCCAAAACCTTCTCACAGTTCCACAGCTACAATCATAGTTTCCTGTTTTTGAAGATTGTTGTCAGACTTGATTATTAGATTAAAGTGCTCCGAGTCCAATGGTGCTCTGTCTCGACGTGCCAAGTGTTAATTACCAGTAGAACTATTTAATTAGATACCACCTTGCTAGTAGTGATCAGCTGCAAATCCAAGGGGCAAGATCAAGATCTGAGATTGTTGCTATATAAGGGATTTGAAGGTTTTTTCCAGGATTTTGGCCCATTGTTCTGCCTTATGAAAAAGCCAAAATACTACAGTATGTCAGAGGATTGTTTTTGTTTTCTACAGATCTCAAAGCAACTGCTTCTCTCTGCCTTTGTTTGCTACCTTTTGACACGCTTACAGCAAGGAATGATTGAATATCTGATTAACATCACGTAAGAAGCATTTTTGCCCAGTTTTCTGACGAGATTCCGAACCAGTCCAAATCCCTTGAGTCTTATGCGGGAGGTAATCCCAAGATCCAATGTCAGCATAATCCCCCCAAGACAGCTTAAATATTTGTAGTTCTTTCTTAAATCAAGAAATCCCTTGAGGTTTATACCAATCCCAATTTAAAAAATGACTTGACCTGAAAACCCCAGAGGAATGTTTGAATGAGATTGTCTTGCCTCTGGCTTCTTGGCCAACTTGCTCTAATAAGATATGAATGAGATATACAAGGTCATAATTTATAATATGATATGAAAATTATGCATCCAGTGAAAGGCTGGGGGGAAAAATAAGGGATGGCAAAGGCGGAAGAGACAACATTTATTGTGATTACTAGAAGGGGGCCTTAGTGGGCTGGGATTATTGTACTTTAAGTGAAATTGATTTTGTTCATGATTTGATTTTAATCTAGTTTAGATGAATCAAATTCTACAAGGAGCAGATATTTAATTTAGTACATTAGGATGAAAAGGACATCAGTTCAGAGACGTTTAATGCATATGATGTGATAAAAGCAGTATCTGGTTATGAGAGGGTTTTTTATAGTAATTCCTTGTTATTTCATTACTCCTTGAATATTTTTTTTTCTCTCCACGTAATATTTTTTATTAAATCCAGCCAAGATTCTAGTCTCCTTAATGATATTTAGGCTGATTGCCTGAGCAAAAATAACAATAATAATAATACTAAAAATTGGAGGAGGACAGGGAGGAAGACAGAATTCCATACTTACCACACTGATTTTTCCTGGAGATCTACTATTAGAACAAACTGAAGATTCTTGCTTGCCTCTGGGGCAATTGCTGCAGGTGAGCTCCTTTGCAGAACGAGTCACAGCTGTCTATTACAGACTGCAGTTGTACACAGAGAGTCTGTAGAAACAAATCTCCTCCAATTTTCCAGTCTACTGTTTTCTAATCCAAGGGAGCGGGAATGCTTTGCAATTTGGAAGAAGTTGGTTGCTGTCGAAGAGAGGTCTCCTATACTTCAGCAGTCAGGACCAAGTGGATCTGTTTTCTTAGGTTAAAACCAGAGCTGGGAAGGCCATTCATGCTGAGAATGCAGACAAAGTTCAGCTAATGTATATCTATACACACACATGTGATTTTTTTATTCTATAATAATTTATGTGAAAATATTCCTCTTTCTTTCTCTCTTCCCTGACATCAGATTACTAGTGGCTTCTTGTTAGAAGAAGGAACCACTGTTGATTGCACCTGTCTGCTACTGTCTTCCTTGCACCTTTTTAGCACTCTTCTTTGGTTGTTATATAAATCAGAGAACTAGTTTCCTCAGCGGGGAATGGATGTATTGTGAACAAATCTTTTATATGCTTAAGGAAAATATTTGCTGTGAGGGAAAGACTTTCTATTACCATCTACATTCACAAAGATCAGCATGGGTCACAGTGATCTGCATGGGAAAATAATAAAAAGGAATCATGAAGGAGAGTTCTTACATCAAAGATGCAGGGCAGGAGTTAGCAGAAAAACATTTTAATACATCAGTCTGGGAATGCTTGATTATATGTCACCTTGCCCCTCTTGCTTGTGTTAAAACAAATTTCAAGTGCTTTTTCCCTCTTTATAAAAAAATATAATTAAGTTTTTTCATTTTCTGAAATGCTTTTCAGCAAAAGGCAAAAAAAGTAGAGGAGGCAAAAAAAAAAAAAAAGAAGGGGAGGCAGAGGGGATATATGGGCCTGACAGCCTGTGTCCAGAGGATGGGACCTTCCCTTTCAGTGCTTAAATCTAATAATGTTTCTCAGGCAAAACTACATCCCTCTTCAACTCCCCCTTCTGTATAACAAGTTGTTCCAATTTAAAACCAATTTAGTTAAACTGGGACACTGGTGGATAATTGTCAGTTGCCTCTTGTTTGAAGACAGAATTCACTCTAGAGAAATCTCTGGAGATGGGTTTACACTGACGTAAATGAAATTAAGATTTTAAAAGAGTGCACTCTATCTGTAGACAATGCACTGGGTTTCCCTCTTATTATACTGGTTTAAAGCTGTACCTATCACCTATTGCCCTGGTCCAAGAGCTGTGGTCATTGTGGTTCCACATCAGAGACTTAGACACTGTAGGAGCCGTTTGAAGAACACATTGAGAATGTGGTCTGGCATGGCAGAGAGAGACATTGTTTCCCTTTCTGGTTTGGAAGCTAGGCTCACTTTTGGAACATAACATAAATAACACTCCTTGAGAGAATGGTGAATCAACCACAGTAGATGTTTTATATTTTAGTATCTTATAAAGACACTGTGCCAATGAGTAGATGTATTGTTCCTTTATGTCCTTAAATACTTATGTGCTGTAGGCAACAAATGCAATTTTAGCTTGTTGTTTTAAAGTATAATGCCTTTATCCATCTACATTGTTTCTTCTCTGTCATTGACTAATTGACATTGGTAAATAAGGCTGTATTGTTTTGGATCACATGAAGTTCACCTGAGGTTTGAATGAAGCAGTGTTAGGCATGGTGATAGGGCATTGAGTTTCGTCCCTGCCTTATCAATAATCTTGGATTTCTACCGCCTGCAACAACTATAGTTTCACTCCATTTCTTGCTTTTTCCTTGAGATGCTGGGAGTAATGAGAATTTTTTTGTCATTCTGACTGTAAGTCCTGTACTGAGATGGCATCAGTTCATTTAGCAAGAGCTTTTCAGGGACCTACTGGCAGGAACTGATTTCTTTATTTTGGTCCTTCCATTTTGTGGATTCAAACCAAAAAGCAGTCTTCAGTGAAAGAGGTTCTACTCTTATATCTATTTAAAAACTGCCAGAACATGTTATACTAAGGAATCAAATTTTCTTTATATGCAACTGTACTTTAAATTTGCTGAAAACTCTAGAACATTTTATTTCACATTGCAGTGCTAACTAGTATGCCTTTTGGAAGAGAAGGGAAGGAGGGAACAAAGTAAACACACAGATCTAGACATTGCATTGATGAGATAAGATAATCTGATGCAATTAAAAGATTGACTAGATTCTTTTTTTATAGTATCGTAGATCTTACTAGGCTTTAAACTGCCTGAAACTGTGAAAGGCTATATTCAATGTCACAGATGTGTGCGGGAGAATGCAAATGGGTTGACATGTACTTGTCAGTGTCAGCTGAGGAAAGAGCTGGCATGAATTGTTTGGTGGAACAATGAAGGGGGTGGTGTCTCCGGGACAATAGTATTAGCTGGCGGAGCAGATGGACTGCTAGCTTGGGAGGTCTAACTAATCCTCTATCAAAACAATGAAGCAGAGTTTACGCTTTACTTGGCTAAACTCCACTAAAGTGAAACAAAAATATGGATGTATCAGGAATCTTGAGTAAGGGCCATCAGGTGCAATAATTTTGCCTGTAAAGGCTCTTTGAGGTGTTCCAGAATGAGTGAGTCTATCAGCACAGGGATTAATTACTGTTAAACAATTCCAGAAAATTTACCCATATGAGCAAACTCTTGTAGGTGAAACGGTAACATCATTTCTTGAATAAATAAACTTCCACTAGAAGACTGTCTTCAGTTCCTTATATCTTTGCCAAAATTAAGTTATCTGACATTTTCCCTTGCCAAGATCTGCCTAGGCTCAGATTTTGAAAATGTTCTAGATGCAAAATATATTATTAAAAAAAAAATTAACAACAAAAAAACCAAACCCAAATGACCCTCTTGTAACTTTTTATTAGAGGAAATTCAGTGCCCCTGTGTTTTGGGAAATGAACCTGGCATTGCTAAGAATGTATCTTTTGCTCTTTCTTTGGAAAAAGCACCCACATTTAGTCAACTTATACACATTCAAAAGTACCTCAGTTTGCCCTGGCTCAGTAGCAACATTAGCATTTGGCAGCTAAAGTCTGTGATTTGTGTCTGAATTGAGCTTGCTTTATCTCTCAGAAATCACTGATGTGACCTGATTGCACATGAACCATCCCTAAATAGCTACATCCATGCATATCAGGGTGAGCATCTCTTTTCTTCCAATATGGTACTCACAGAGGGGTCTTGGTCTTCACAGGAAGATGCTATTGTCTGTTTTCAGTATTTGTCCACTTGATGTCTAAGCAGAACTAAGAAATGCAGTGTGGCTTGGTTGCAGTGAGGTGGGGAGCAGGCATGGAGTAGGAAATGGGGGAGTTGGAGAGGAGAGAGAGGTCAGCAGGAGGAAGGGATGGCAGGAGCCACCTAAGAGGCATAGGGTGGCCTGTGGGTGGTGCTGACTGCAGCTGCAGGTAATCAGGAATGTGAAAAGTGGAGATAAGAGCAAAAGTGATGAATGATATCGGCAGGGTAAATGGGGTTTATGAATCTGGGAGGGCAGTAGCAGAGACTGGACAGGAATGGTCACTGAGGAAAATGTACATAGGCAAGTAAATGAGAAGCTCAGAGTTGGAAAAGGACTATGAACTAGAAGCTCAGAGTTAAAAAAGATTTGTGAGGGCTAATTGGAAGGCTATAAGCTTGATTCCATAGGATTGATCTGTTACCAATGGTGAGAAAGCCAGGTCAGCTCCCTGTGCCAGATACACTAAGTCGCCCTCTTCATTGGCTAGAAAGGAAATGTAGGAAAGACAGATTTTTTGTCTGATGTTAGCATGGTGACACATTACTTAAATGAAGCTTTCACTGTGTGTTTCAGTGGCACAGCAACAGCCTGTGATGCACCAATGTGCAGAATGCCTTGCTCTTGCCCCTGCAGCTGAGGCCGAAGGGTATTTGTTCGAAGCCTGTGGGAGGCTGCGGTCCCAGTGCCAACTGCTGAAAAAAGCAAGACCCTGGAGCTCTGAAATTTATTTCACACCTCTCTATTTTTGTTTTTGGCAGATTCATACCAGCTTTCTTTTGTGAAATATGCCCAGCATTGCCATTGCACACTGTACAGTGATGTTGTATTGATAAATCCGTTAATATTTAGAAAGAACTAAAAAGCTATAGTGGGGGAGAATAAAGAACCCTTGAGGATGTTAATATTTTGGTATCAAGTCACGATTTGAACAGCATGCTGGAAAGGGTGTGTGGCGTATTCACTGAACAGTGAGGATAAGGTAAATGCAGAATAGCTGCTATTTAAAAAGCAGTGCTAGGGCCTGGTCTATGCACTCAGTGAGAAGAAATAGCAGATGTCATTTACCATGCTTATGTACACGGAAGGGAAAAGAGAACAGAAAAATTGTTACTCTGACATTCCCTAATTTCTGGTTACCTGATTTTGCGGTGTTAACAGTCAGATGTATTATTTCTGCACTGCAGCTTTCACTAATATTCAGGCTAGGCCTTCCTACTCATTTTCCTTTCTTCAGAAGGCTTTCTTAAAAAATCAAAACAACAAAAAACCTACCAGCAATCCATGCTTTCTGGGAAAAGGTTGAATAACTCAAGCCTTTTTTCTGTCTGCTTTGCTAATCTGGACACCATGTTAGATTCACAGTTGCCTATGAGGTTATCTACCCAGTTGAAGCTCAGAAGAGTTTTCAGTGACACTCATTTGTAGTAATACCTGTTGGGGGAAAGAAAGAGCTTGTGCAATTACAACTTTTCTTATAGCCATTGCTTATCTGAGTCTGTCTCTGAGTCAGAAGCTTTTTCTGGCTTGAGCAGTGCAGTGAAGAATGACTCTGCTGCCAACAGAATGGAAACTCAAAACGAGATTCAGTTTAAATCCACAGCTGGGACTTGAACGCTTGGCACCAGCGATCATAAGGTCATTGCAGTAAGACAGGGAATGTTCGTGTGTAATGTGTAAGAAACACATCTGGCTTGCCAGTCCTCACTGCATATTTTCACTATTTGGTATATGTGTGCTGTACAATAGATGTCTATCTTTTCAATCTGCAAAAAAATCCCACCTCTGTATGATTATTTTTTTTTTTTTATAGTCAGACAAAAATATTTACCTGCAGTAAATATTAATTTATGAGAGTTGTTACTTCCAACACTGAAAATGGATTTTTATATTATTTTTCACAAATAAAAGATACAAAATGTTCTGTGAAATATGATTACATTGCTCAGGACATCAAAACTCACAAATGAATGCAATTGTTCTTTCTTATTTTTCGGTAAAACATTATTTGGGATTTGTGTATATCTTTTAATGCCTTGCATATTCAAGGTTACATGGCTAGTAAAGTTATTAGCAATATTAAATTCAGAAAAAAATAAACAAGGATTGTTTTCAAAGGTAAAACTATAGTATGAGACAGCTACAGTCTTACAGATTTTATTTTTACTGTTTATTCCAGGTTAGGTGTGTTACCTTGCATAATTCTTGATAAATTCAAATGACCAAAAGAGAAAGTGCATCTTTTAAAAGAGGCAGTGTGACCACTGAAACTAGAGGTGCATATTAATCTTACAGCCAATAATCTTGCCTGAAAAATACATAAAATGTATTTTAATGGAATCAGAGGTAATAGCTTCTTGCTGTGAAGGAAAGGTGAAAGCTTCACTCAGACAGAAAAGCAGAAAGCAGTCTGGCTTCAAGGATTTTGGATAAACTTGGTGCTGTACAGGGAAACAGGCATGAGAGCAGATTTGGGAATCTGCAAAGGACAGAGTTTGAAGGAATAGAAATAGATTAGTCTGGCAGATAATTTATTAATCAGAAAAAAAAACAACCAAAAAACAACATTTAGTTGACATTATTTATAAGCTCTTTGTAACTTTTGTAATTACTAATGCACTAATCCCCTAGACATTGAACATGTTTTGTCTGCTGATAAATATGACAGATTTGTCAGAGATTAGAGGTATATACCTTTAGGTACAGTATATAAACTATACTCTCAGACATCTGAGTTCTCACAAGAGAGAGCTGTTGAATGCCCTAAGCTTTGAAAAACAGAGCTGGCATGGGATAATTGAAATGCCAGACATAAAGCCATATTAAACTGGGCTTCATCAGTTAAGCCTCTCACAGAGCTGTATAAAAACTAGCAAACCAACCAACTGGTATTCTAACTTTCACTTTCAAATGGCATGATTGATTGCTTTTTTTGGTAAATGGGGAAAAACTAGGATACAATAATGCAAAAAATGCACACCAAGGATGGATTAAATGTATGAAGAAAACCGTAAGAACTACAAAAGGTGTAGCTGAAACCTCTGTCGTTTGATTTAAATAGCCTGTAACACTGGAGACTATTAAATAAAGGAATCCGGATTTGGGAATCTTATGGTTCAAGAAAAAGTTCAGTCTGACCTGGATGAAAAACAAACCCTTTTGCAATTTGCTGAATCAAAAATTTTTAAAAAAAAAAGTTTCAAGAATGCTGGCACATAGTGTTTTGAATTTAAATAGGCTCCTTGCCGTTGCTCAATGAAGCTGGCATTCTTGACAGACCAGCAACTTCAGTTTAGTGATCAGCTACTTTGGGGTTTAGGATCTGTGGCTCTGATAGGAGTTGGGATACTTGAGGCTGTCCCCATTGCTGAATGGGAGATAAATACAGTGAGAATTGGACCTCTCAGCGCTTTCAGTCTCCAGGCTCTTTCACAGAGCACCCCTGGCATGACTAACTGCCCTGATGGGAGCCCTTAAAACTCTCTATTGGATTCATCAGCAGTTCATCTATTGCAGCAAGCATGGACCCACATATTTTTTGGGGTCAATGAATACACAGTCAGGGGAACTCCTCAGGGAAGCTGAATAGAACTTGCAGTAATAAGGAAAATGTCACTTTTAAGCTACTTCCTTGTCATTTTTTTCTGTTTTACTGTTGTGTCTTCTTAACTTCCCTTGACAAAGCTTCCCATCTAGTCCAAGGCTATTCAAACTTTAATTTACACTGAAACATTTTTGAGTGCCAAATTCAGAGTTTATTCAGTAAAACAAAAAAATTCTGGCCTTAATATGCTGTATTTTCTTCATTTTTTTCTCTTTTTTTTTCTTTTTTTTTTTTTTTCCTCTTGGCAGGACAGCCTTTTTGGCTGCAACTTTTCATGATTCACAAAATGATGATTAGAGACTCAAAACTCAGATACTGATTTACTGCTGAAAGTTTATACTCCCCCCAGTTCAATTAAGTGGTTTATCCATTCCTTATTGCAAGACATGATCATGTCACAGTTCCCCACTCTGCTTCCACTAAGATCTGTGTTGCATCATTCTCTGACAACGAAGAACCCTCTAAATAAATAACTCAGTTTAAATTTCACTTTACACAATGTTCTTACAAAACACATTTTGTTATTTTTAAGGATTATTCTGCCAAGTGAATAACACCCAACATCTTCATAAGTAAGTATTAAGGCTAGAAATATGGACTCGTGTTTGCATGGCACTACATCTACCTTCACAAAATGAAGATCAAATTCTTAAAATATGATAGGACAATAACCATTAAGCTCCCACCTCTTAACCTTTCATTCTGGCTTTCAATCTTTATGTATTAACCACAGAGCTTTCTTTCATTCTGATTTATTTTTATTGCACTTTCCCAGCAGGCTTGCAGTACTGCTGCTTTCTGTGGCTTCTGTGTGCAAAACACACACTCTTGCAGTAATCCAAATTTTGTTTATTCAATTTCAGGGGCAAGCAGATTTGAAGAGAAGTATCATGATGGCTAATTCTTTCATAGTCTCTTACAGCAAGTTGCAAATTATCTTTGACTGCTATTGTAGGCATAAATATACTGTAACGTCAAAAGAGTATTGATATATGAAGGAATTCATTAAGTGTTTGTGGCTGTGATTTTTCTCATCCATGGTATGCACGTTTCAATATATATTCTGCTGAACAAACCCATAGCTCATACACACTACAAAACAGTTTCAGATGGTTTCACTCATACAGAATACTTTTGTCTGCTAAAACTATTGTGGAATTATGCTACTGACATTTCAGCCATTGAAAGTGGCCTTTCTTTGCTCTAATTAGGCAGCTGAGACTGTCAGCTTTTTCAATGGAGTGAAATTTTCATAAGATTTATAGTGGCTTCTTCTATAGGAATTAGCTCTGAAAGATATCTGAGTAGAAAAACTTGCCACTGTGCAAACTGTTGGGGTTATGCCTGGAGGTATGAGGATTGCTGTTAAAGGCACACTGGTGCAGGATGGATGGTTGCTGTTGCTCTGCTCAGCCACAAAGGGCAGAGTAGTTTCATAAAGTTTTGTTCAAAAATTAATTGTATACATCCCAGGCTTATTCTGTGAGTACAACAGCCAGGGCCACCTTTGGCAGCACTGTAGAGACTTTCATGACTGTTGACAGGATACATTCTGTAGACTGTATTTAGTCATTTTATGGAATAGGCTTCTTTTCCTGAGGTTTGAGGGAAAAGACTCTGCACAGCCCCTTCCTTCTCTGAAGCAGTGCATCTATAGACCACATGACAGGATTTGTTAGCTCTTAGGCTCCTGGGAACTGTGTAGATGTGGAACTTCATGAAGAAGGAAAGTGTTTCACTGCTGAATTCTCCCAAATACCTCTTCTACTATTTGCTTCACTTTGAATTAAGGTTTTACAACTCTTGAAAGAACAAAGCCTAGTAAAGATTTCAGTTAAAATAGACAGCAGGGTGGTACACTAGCGGGAGCTGTTATTTTGTTACTGAGGAAAAAAAGAAGCAGAAGAGATGTATATGAAAATGAGAGCTCAGAGTGTGTAGCATATGTAGTGCTGCAAGACCTACTATACAAGATACATCTCTGCTTGTCAGTGAGACTGGATATTTAGGAGCAGATGATATGATATTTAAAACAAGACAAGTTGCCAAAGTCATTACTTTAGTGTCTTCCAGTAGATACACTCGCTGTTCAAATCAATACAATACCCATCCTCAGCTTTCATTAAGCATGAGCCAGATGTCACCATCTCCTAAAAGTGTGCTGCAAGATTACAATAGGTAGTTGCCTTCTGATTATACATGAGTAATCGTGTGATAAGTTCACTTTGAACTAGATTTTCTTCCTCTTCCTTGCTTCCTCACCCTCTGTCTTTTTTCCCCTTTGCTCGTAAGGGTTTAATTTTCACTAGCTTGCCAAAAGCATAATTATCCTTGCTGCATATAAATACCCAGTGGAGATCAGAAGAGATGACAGAGAAAGTAATTTTTAGAATTCTAAAAAAAATTGCAAATAAAAACTGAAAGTGTCGACAGGATTGGAATTATGTGGGCTGGATCACTAATTTCCACTAGGCTTCATTCAAGGGGAAAATATGGTTAAATTAGACACACTTAGGTAATGAATTACTTGCATATCTCTAATGAGCACTTCAGATTACTTGCTATTAGAATTCTAGTACACCCAACCTAAATTTGGGTAGGATACTGTGTACACAGCTCTCAATTTCAGGAAATAAGAATTACATTTACTTTTTAGTGTATGGGCATTTCATTTGACTGTAAATATCATATGTCTTAGTATAAAATGCTGTCAGTATATATAGGATTTAACTATACATATACTCAGAAAATACAGGCTAGGTTATATGGAGAGTCCTTGTTCTTCGTCTTAAATTGTGATTCGTTGAATTATGGTGAGGCAACTTTAGCAGATTGAAATAGCAACATCCCCAGTAACTTTAGCAAGAACTGCTTGCTGATCTGTGTTTGGAAAAGAACAGAGTGGTTCTGTACATTAGTACCTACTAATTTTAAAGTTGTCAGGGCATTCATTTATCACTTTGTGTAACCTTTGATGGAAGGTATAGACTGTAGATTGGACAATGAAGTCACAGATACATGGTTTACATTACTTAGAGTTATGACGCTATTTTGACACAGGTTGTATTCCTGTTAGCATAGCTTAAAGAAAAAGAAAATGCCTTCAGATCATCAAGGAGAAATTCAGTATGGTCTGATCAGAAACCCCCTGTAGCCAATGAAAAGGCTCCTGTTAATGCAAACAGACCTTGTATTAGGCTGAAAACCTTCTCCTTCAAAGCTCTTCCCAGCTCTGCAGTTGTTTATTTTTATGGATTGCTTTTTCTCTGATTCTCTTTACTACAGTGTCTCTTACCGATCTCTTGTTCTCTGTTTTGTCCTAATACCTTTCTCCTTCTGGGATTTTTTATCTGGATCTCACTATTAACTTTTTCAGACTTCTATTAATTACTTAAATCATTGTCTTTTGTCTTTGTTCAAATAAGTCTTCAAAACTCAACCCTCTTATGGACCCTTTAGGGAGACCCCGTTGCCTTAAAAGAAATCTGAAATGCAAATAATATATTTGGCAAATATGCAATATAGTTAATCGTTTTCACTGGAAAACTGTGGTTTTCCAGATTACTTGGGAATGCTGTTATTTCCCATGTGTTTTTTCCATATGCTGCTTCTTTTGCATTTGCCATTAGTGTTTTGTTTACTGTCATTAAAAACTTCTGCATTTGGTTTATTATCAATCACTAATGTTTTAAAATTTTTACATGAGGTTCCTGACCTTATTTCCCTATAATGTGTGATTCACACATGGGGTTAATATATCTGTGTATCTAGAAACTCAATAGATCTTATGCCTAAAAATACTCTGCTGATGACTTACTGTCATACTTCACTTTTATCAAGTAATCGTAGTTTAAAAACACGTATACAAATTTACCTGAATGTCTGACCAAGGTCAGAAGTAAAATATATTTTAACATTGCGAATACTAATAAAATGTCCTATAATCTTTTCTGATTTTTAAACATTTGTTTTATTTTGCTCCATGCAAGTGTAATCAACCTTTTCCGTTACCTTATACGAATATTGCCAAAGGGTTCATTAGAAGAACCCTGACAGGTGGATACAAATGCATTTTAAACCTCTCTGAATATACAAAAGGAGAATAAACTAGTTGAAGGTAAAATATTTCTTTATTCTTTCTGTATGCTTTAAAATGTATGTCAACCTTTCCCTGTCTGTGTCAGGTCATGAGTGACATTTGAACAGCAATATTTGTTCACATGTGGCATATCTAGGCTGTCTCTGGATTTCTCTTAAAAAATAAGAACAACCTCTTCCCTCCCCCATGAACCCACAAACCCAGAACAATTCCATAATGATGCCATTTCCAAAGCCCTTTGTGTTGCCACTAGAAGCAAATACACAAGTCGTTCTTTTGTTATATAGAATGAATACTTTATCTTATTTTCAAGAATTTTGCATACATATAAAGATTATTTTGTTATAAACAAAGACTATCAGCATCCTTGTAATAGTGAAATGTTTCAAATATCATGTCTATTATCACCAGAATAATATAATCAAGCAAAATTGTTTGCATTTTAAAAATCCAGTAAAATGCTATATGTTGGTTTATGCCTTGTGATACTGTCACAAGAAGGGAAAAACTCTACTAATTTACACTAAGATCCTTTTGTGCGTATAATTCTTAAATACGAAATAACTTCATTCTACTGATATTTTGCAACCAAAATTATATGTAATAAATACAGAAAACAAGTTAAATCTAGCAGTATTTGAAATGACAGGCTCAGATTTTCCTCAGCTGAGTTAGAGCTCAGAGTTAAATACAAAGGGGCTATTATGACTCTGCTTACTAATAATTGTGATTATCACAAATGAAAAGAATAATTATTATATTTACTTTGCATATGGGTCCTCACAAAAAAGCATAACAGCAGGTTATCTCAGGACCCATATGCAAAGCAAATATAACAGGGTTGTTATTCTTACTGAGCATCTACTCCAGCAACTTTCTTTTTTATCAAATGTGTGAAGCCAAACACTTATCTATGAAGAAAATATAATGAGAAGAAAAAGTAGGGCTGCTTGGCATAAGGTAATATTAAATGCAAGACACTTGCATGATGTTCTCTTCAAGATCAGAAACTTGTTGGTTATCATTGGGTACGTTTCAACAGGAGGTCTGTTTTTTATTTTTGTCTTGAGAGATGTTTCTCTTTACAGTTGACATCAAGCTTTCACATCAAACCTTCTCATGTATAAACAAGATCAAAAGTTTTGAAAAACTTTAAATTCCTCAGTCAGCATCTCTTTTTATAAGTTCAGTCATAATGTTACTTTACACAATGTGATATGGCTTTTTCCCTGATTCCTTTTAGTTATTTTTCATAACCATATGAAAAAATTAATGGTATTACAACCTGAGAAATGGAACACCATCAGAAAATAGGCTAAAAGAATAGTCTGGATCAGAAGGTTTGGATGTAAAGGTATAGCTTTTGTGGATTGATCAGGAATAGACAAAATTATTTGCATTGTCATAGACTGTTGCTTTTCAGTTCTCAAACTGTTCTATTTTTCTAAGTGGATCTTCATGCATAAACCTGCATCGTGGGTAATCTATGCAAAATCAAAGCTAGAGGCAGGAGGATCAGCAGCAGGGATGCTCCTGGGAGGCAAAGGAAGTAGGCTGTAAGGGATTGACAAGAAACATACTAAGGAAGGGGAGTCTTTGTGTTAAATTCTCCTTGGATGATCACACATAGGTACTTTGCAGAATCACTTGTTTAATTTTGGTTTACTATTTTAATAGCTAAACACAGGATCAGAAAATGAACAATCAGTGAACCCTTTCAAATTAGATGATATTTTCTGAATATCATGTAGACAATTCTGTCATTGAAAGGCTGTATTTTTTTCTGGTGTCAGCCAGTATGGTCCCGTCAACCTTATGGAGTAACTGGTAGCATAAGCAGCAGTGGGGTTACAGGGATTTACATCAATTAACACTGGATTTCAAACTGAATTATCTAATTTTATTTTATTTTATTTTGCCTTAATCTGTATAGAGACTGTTTCAAGTACCATTGCATATTTCTTCCCCACAACTGTCACATTTGTCTGACCTTAAAGAAGTTAAAGCTGACACCTAAATAGGATTTTCTTAGTGCACAAGGCATTGTGATATGCATTTAGGTGTTGTCTGTTTCCATTTTACTAACTTATGGTACAGTTCATCTAACTTCTTGAGTTGAGCTGAAAGCCTTGTATTGGGAGCTGTAGCTATCAGTGGAAGTAAATGAGTTGCCACTAGTTACAACACTTTTTTTTGCCCCTTAAGCAGCAGTAGTCAGGAAGCCTGGGACAGGATAAAAAAAATCAAAATAATTGGATGTAAGAAATCTGAAGGTACAGCAGAGATGTCACTTTTTTTTACAGGTAACTGTAGAATTTGAATAATTTAACCTTTAAAATGTTGTTTATTCTGTTGTGATCAAGAGGAAAAAATGTCACTTCTTTCTTTTGCTGATGCCATTTACAGGGTATGATTACACATGCATGGTGTAGGTGCTTGTGTACAAGAAGCCTTCATCTCAGTGAGGAGCTTTGCTGTGTGAAACAAATCAACCAGAACAATTAAAAAAGAAAAAACAAACAAACAAACAAATGAAAAAAATCACACTCAGATGTACCTAACATCACTCTGGGCATTTACAAGGTGAAGAGTTTGGCTTGTGAAACTAGATAGGAAATATCTATACTAAGGAGAGCTTTTTGGTTTTTTGCCAAAACCATGACCATTTCTTTGCTTTGTTAAATAAGTATTGGTAGCCACCCTATCTTGTGTACTCTAGAATTGCTTGCTGCCTGGGCACTATGTGGGACAGTGGCTCCCTGTCAGCTGGGGCTGGCAGCTGGGGGTGTCCCCATGGGGGTGGCAAGGCAGGGCCACTCTAGCCCAGACAGGAGCAGGGCAGCTGGGAGGCAGTGGGGACAGCCCCAGCCCTGGGTGTCAGGCACCTCCCTGGGGAGTGGCTGAGACCAGGCTGGGAGTCAAGCCAAGGTCTGGACCAGTAGAAGCAAAGCTGGGCACAGTCAGGGCAGTTCATGCAAATGGTGATGATGATGATGAGTGGTAGTACATGCTCCTCACAATATGTTGTGCTCCACTTGTGCATCCTTTCCTGTGTGCACAGTGGTGCAAAGCCATTGAAATTGCTGTTGTAGATGACTAAATCAAAAGGTGTTGGGATTATTGGTTCCAGGTGCTGTAAAATGGTTTACATTTTGTAACCTCCTGAAGTTGTAAAGTCTCTATTCTCTTGCCTTTGCTTAAGGAGATGCAGTTCAGACTATTACTGTCTGTCACACTGCGTATTAGCAGTGCTATGTGCTGCCTGGTACAAGTCATTGTGGAACTGGGAAGATCTTTACTACAAAGACCTTTATTCATAGAGTCATACCCATATGTGCTTTGAGAGCACTACCTCACCACTGGTGGGAAGCTAGTGGTGTGCTGGCTGTCTTCAGTATTCCTGTTCTGGGAAATCCAACAGAAATGTGTAAATGGAAAAACTAGAATAAATAAAGGAACAGATCTCTTACCCAGAACTTTGCGGTAAAACTTTGTGTGCTTTAAAACACAACTGATACACTCGGAAAAATGCCCTTGAAATATGTTATCCTTGTGCCTTCCAAAAAAAAATGTATTTTCTGGAATGTATTGCTTCACCAGGTCTAGTATATATACATTCTGTTATATGCTATGCCACTGCAGATAGTCCACTGAAAATACTTTCCTTGCCTTATGAAGCATGGCCTGTAGCATGCCTTAGGGCATGGCACTTGTGGGGCTCAAGTGATAGCTGAGTTACTGTATATGCACTGTATAGTTGCTTATACTTACTTCAACATAAAACAGCACATTTACACATTAGACAAGCACAAAATGGTCCATGTGGAACTACTTTCACTTGAGGCAAAGTGTCCTTGTAGAGGTTTGAAGTGTGAAGTGAATTTTATCATTTCAAATTGTACAAATAAGCAGAAAAGAAAGTTATTTTGTATTCTTTTTCCTGTTTCAGTGCGGTCAAGGGGAAGGTTTTCCGTATTTCTCTGTTGGGTAGGGCTGAGACAAATTATCTTCTTCTGAAGGGTGTAAGCCACTTCCCAAAGGAATATAAAATGTAATAAAGACTGTGGGAGAGTGAGCCTTTCAAAGCTGACTTGGCATGTGTGATGAATAAATTTATTTTGTGTTTTATTATGTGGAGATTTTGTTTAGATGGGTGGAAAGTGAAAAAGAAGTAACTGTGTTGGGTTTGTGGTCTGTTGGAAAAAGTGCTATGCATTTCTCTTTGCCTGGGAAAGCACTAGCCATTGGACATACCAGCTACATATTTGAATACATTTCAAGATGAATCTGACAGTTTGTATCATTTGTCTCCTACTTGAAACAATGGCACATGCAGAGGTGTAGTGCAGTGTGGAATTTTCCCCTTTAGCTCACAGGCTTTGAGGCAGGCTTGCTGTTCCTGAGAGCTTTAAAAAGCTTTTTCACATCTTATGATCTAGTTATTCTAATTTTAAAATATATTTTTCCCTAAGAAGCTTTTGGAAAGATGCTCATCAAAACATAGTAAAGAATTACAATTATTTGCATTTAATGATTCAGGTGGAAGTATCACCAGTGTGTAGTGGCAGATCTGAGAAGACTGTGACTCATCAACAACAACAGTAATTCAGAGACCAAAATCTGGTCATTTGTGCTTGCAATGCACTATGACTTGCAGAGGAGTAAAATTGAAGTCACTGTATGGGAGGCTTTGGAATTATATCTGAGAATGAAGCCACTACATCCTAGTCACCATACTACAATAGTATACTGCAAGTAAAATGCCTGCTGAAACAGCTGAGGATTCCTTCTTTCACCATGACTATGAAAGCTTTGTCGGTTGCCTTTTCAAACCTAGAATGTCTGAGTTCATGGGGAGCTCAGGACCACTTAACCAGGGGTGGTCTCTAAAGCTGCTGTGATCTGAATAGATGGAGCAATCTGGAAATCAGACTCTCTAGCATGTGGTTCACTATGTGTTAAGGCTTCATTTTAATTTAGAGTCCATAATATAGTTCCTTTGGAAGGGATTTATAAATCTTCATTTCATCCTTTCGACTGCTGCATGATAATGGAGCTTTCTCTGGTGCTGCCTCTATCTCCGTGAAGCCTGCCTTTTAGGACATGCAGAATTCAGAAGGAGGAGTGTCATCCTATGTCAGGTTTTGCAGATGCCTGGTGTTATTGAAAATGTGCTGGTACCTCACATTGCTATGCAGGTCCATGGTCATTAAAATTTTATCATATAAACCCTGCCGTCTGCACCAAAGAGGAATTGAGAGCCTTAGGAGAGGATGATCGTGTATTTTACCAGAACCTTCTGAAAAGGAAAAACCAGCAGGTTCAGAGCAGGAAGGAACCAGAATAACATTCCATTTAATTTAAATATAATATAATATAATGTCAAACCCCTGGAAATTGACATTTATCTACTGTAGTTCATTTTAACTTTTTCCCCAGAGTGGCTCAGTGTCCCGTGATTGCACAACAGTTCAAACCAGTTGCGCTTGATGTGATTTTCCTATGTTTCTCCTGCAAGGCAGATATTCATCAAAGCATGCAACAGAGAGCTAAAGCAAAAGGCAGCAAACTATAGATTATAACATTGATTTATCAGGGGTCAGACTGTCAAATTAGTAGGTTTAAAGGCTAGGCCATTTATGCTTATTAGCACCTATGCTGATAGAAACTGGCAGGCAGATAATGAAGCAGAGTATTCTGCAGGTAAGACAATTAAGAAGTTTCAATTAAAAAAGAAAAAAATTAGCTAAGACGTTTCTTGGCCAAACTTGGTTTGTTGTTAGCAAAGGGTCAAATTAAGAGTTTGGCCTGCTTGTGGTTTTACCAGGATTTTATTCTTATTATTTTGCTTTTGCATGTATGGTTTCCTTTTCAGTTACAATTAACAAAAAGAGAAAAAAAAAATAATTATTTTTAAAATATGTAGGAAATATTTAGGAAATGCTTATTTTGGATTAGTTACAAAATGTATTAAAAAGGTGAATTTGAGCTAAGTTTTCCAAAGTGATCACAGAATCACAGAATCATAGAATGTTAAGGGTTAGAAGGGACCTCGAAAGATCATCAAATCCAAACCCTCTGCCAGAGCAGGATCACTTAGACTAGGTCACACAGGAACGCTTCCAGGCAGGTCTTGAATGTCTCCAGAGAAGGAGACTCCACAACCTCTCTGGGAAGCTTGTTCCACTGCTCTGTCACCCTCACAGTGAAAAAATTTTTCCTTATGTTTATGTGGAAGCTCCTATGCTCCAGCTT